>ML789695.1:119872-130360 GCA_009831015.1 Picea engelmannii | reverse complement strand
AAATCAGATATGCATGTTTCATGGCATCTTCCATTTCCCATGTAGCCTCATCTGGGCCAAAATGTTTCCACTGCACCTTGACCTGTGCAATGGTTCGGTTCCTGAGTGGGGTTTCCTTTCTATCCAGTATGCATTGAGGTTCTGGAAGGAATTCTCCCTCCGGTTCCACTTGGATCACAGACTAGTCAATTATGTGATTAGAATCGTGTACATATTTCTTCAATAATGAGACATGAAAAACATTATGTGCTTTTACTATGGGAGGAAGTACTAGCCTATAGGCTACAAGTCCCACTCTATCTAGAACTTCAAAGCATCCACAATACCGAGGTGCCAACTTGGCACAAGCTCCCATCCTCAGGGAACTCTTCCTGGGCCTAACTCTGAGATATACTTGGTCTCCCGTCTTGAATTCTCTTGGAGTTCTCTTTCAGTCGGCGTAACTTTTCTGTCTGTTCTGAGCGACCTTCAAATTCTGTTTAATCTAAATCACTTGTTGTTCCATTTATTTCAACATCTCGGGTCCAATAATCATTATGTTTACTGGGTTACTCCAGCTGACTGGAGTGTTGCACGGTCTACCATAGAGGACTTTGAAAGGACTCGTCTTCAGGGATTCTTGGTAGCCGTTGTTGTAGGCGAATTCCACCAGTGGTAGGTAATCTTCCCACTTTTTAGGTTGATGCATTATGTGCATCCTTAGCATGTCTTCCAATATTTGGTTCACTCTTTCCTTTTGTCCATCGGTTTGAGGATGATAGGCTATGCTAAACAATAATTTGGTCTCCAAACCAACCATCAAGGATTTCCAAAAGTTGGAAGTAAATTTCGTGTCTCTGTCAGACACGATCTCTTTAGGCATACCATGTAGTCTGAATATATCCTTCATGAATATGCTGGCAATATCTATTGCCTTGCAAGTCGATTTGACGGGGATAAAATGGGCAGACTTGCTCAATTTATCCACCACTACCATGATGGCATCATTCTGTTTGGTCGATGTTGGTAATCCGGTGATGAAGTCCATGGAAATGGTTTCCCATTTCCATTATGGGATCTGTAGAGGTTGTAATACTCCTACTGGGTGTCGGTGTTCTACTTTAACCTGTTGGCATTCTAGGCACTTAGCTAAATAGTTAGCTATGTCTTTCTTTAACCCAGGCCAATAGAATTGTTTCCTAGTGGTCGTGATCATCTTCTGATATCCTGGGTGACCAGTATATGGTATTTTATGTAGTTCATCCATTATGAACCTCTTCAAGTTGTCACAATCTAGAATATACAATCTGTTTCTGTAAGTTAGCAGACCTCCATCTATCATCTGGTAGCCTTCATACTTTATTCCTATGGGTTCTTTCTCCAGGTACGAGATCACGGTCTGGAAGAATGTGTCTGTTTCTTGTGCATTCCTGACTCTTTCTTTGACATTCGTCTCGCAGGTGCTCACCGCTTCCAGGTGAATTGTTTTCATACTTATGCTAAGGGCATCGGCCACATTATTTTCCTTTCCTTTAACATGTTTGATTTAAAAATCAAACTCACTAAGGAGGGCCATCCACCTAGCTTGTCTGGCATTGAGATTTGGTTGGTCAAACAGATATCGCAATCCACAGTGGTCTGTCATTAGTACAAATTTCCTTCCCAGGAGGTAATGTCTCCACATTTTTAAGGCGTGCACTATGGCGGCCAGCTCTAGATCATGGGTCACATAGTTGACTTCATGCTCATTCAATTTCTAGGATTCATAGCAGACTACACTTCCTCCTTGCATAAGGACTCCTCTGAGCCCTTCCTTACAAGCATCTGTGCACACAAGGATCGATGACCTGTTCGATCAATTAGGATCGGTACCATCTTTCTTTTTCACAAACAGGACTGGTGCTCCCCATGGAGACACACTGGGCCGGATATATCATTTTTCCATCATTTCCTTTAGTTGTAGTTTAAGCTCAACTAGATCGGGTGTGCTCATTCTATAGGGTGTCCTAGACACTGGCACCACTCCTAGTGCAAGTTCTATCAAGAAGTCAATATCCTTTCTCAAAGGTAAACCCGGTACCTCTTTCAGAAATACATCTCTATATTCTCTTAGTGTGGTGTGATCTTCAAGGCTAGGTTTTTCATCTTCAACTGATTCCAACACCTGTATCGCATATAGTGGACACCCCTTTCTGCAATACTTTCTCATTTGAAGAGTTGATATTCATCTCACCGAGACAGAATTTTGGATCCCTTGAAGGGTTATCCTTCTTCCTTCTTCACTTACACATTCTAAGGTTTTATGGTAACAGTCCAGTCTGGATTTATATGTGGCTAGCCAGTCCATACCAATCAATAGGTCATATGATCCTAGGGGTAATACGTTAAGGGTTGCTTGGGTGGGGAATTCACCCATAGTGAATTGGCGAGATGGTATGACCTCCATTACTTTTCTTTTGGTGTCGGTGGCTAACTGTACCAACCATGGCTTGGCGTGTTTATGTGGTTGTAATTTACACTTATCAACAGCCTTAGGGGCTATATAACTCAAATTTGAACCAGGGTCAATTAGAATAGACACTAGATTGTTGGTGATCATACCTTCCATCTCCACCACTGAAGCTCGATGGTCAGCTTGTTTATTATCCAAGGCTGCATAAATTTGCGGTACGCTCTTGGCCACGTCATTGATGCTGGTAGCTTCTTGAACGTTGTAAATTATCTGACTGTTTTGTTGTTGGTGTGGGCAATCCCTCAGTGGATGTTCTTCTCCACAACCCCAACATTTCAAGGGTTCTTTATTCGGGTTATCAATCTTTCCTGGGGTAGATCCAAGAGGTTTATTTCCTCTCTAAGAGGGGAAATTCTGCTGGTGTAAACTTCGGGTTGGGAACCTCATCCTTGAGTCTTTTTTATAGTTTTTAAATCTTGGGGATTTAAACCCCTTTTTCTGGAATCCCAAACTATTCTTCTATTTCTAGCCTTCACGAGGTTTTGTTCGATCTTCTAGGGTCTTGGGCTCGTCGAACTCAATCCTATTATGATAGTCCTTAGGTAGTCCACTG
The DNA here is from genome assembly GCA_009831015.1 of Picea engelmannii. NCBI lineage: Eukaryota > Viridiplantae > Streptophyta > Pinopsida > Pinales > Pinaceae > Picea > Picea engelmannii. Next base: position 127,316 of record ML789695.1, on the reverse strand, counting down.
ATGAATCGTTGCACCTTTTCCTTTTCTGCTTTTATATAGGGTACGTACCTCCGCAACTCGAGGAATCTGCTGACATATTCCTCTATGGTGCATTGTCCCAGCTTGAGTTCATAGAATTCCTTAGTCTTTTCGTCGAAATACTTTTTCGACAGATACTTCTTCCTGAAGCATTTCTCAAATTGTTCCCAAGATAGGTCCTCTTCGTGAATCCCTTTTATGTTCTTAAGGTATTCCCACCAAATGGAAGCCTTCCCATTCAGGTTGAAAGCGGCTACTCGGGCCTTCAAGTTTTCCAAGAAGTCATGGACTCTGAAATACTTCTTTAGTCCAAGCAGCCAGGCCTCCGCTTCCTCTCCCTTCTTTATTTCACCGTCGAAAGAGGGTGGTTTGGCCTTCTTGAATTCTTCGAGATTATGATTTTTGGAATGATTTCGCTTCTTCCATTTTCTTCGGGAGTAAGAACTAGTTCTGCTACTAGAAGATCCCTCCGAGTCGCTAGTTTCCTTTCCAGAGGAATCGTCCTATGCTTGTCCCTTATCTCTGGGGTGGACCTTTCTCGAGGTGCTCCTCCCAGTGTGGCCACTTAAAGGACCACGTTTCCGTATTCTAGGTGGGCTTCGACTTCTCTTCGTCTGTTGTTGGTCCGCGTGACTGTTGTCAGGTCCATGTTGTAATTGTCTTTGTATATCAGATAAGCTCTGCAGCAAGACTGCATTAATATTTGTTTACTTCTCTTACTCTTTTATCAACCTCTCGTTGTCAGCCTTACAACTCTGTAGTTCGACCATGAGGCTCCTCACAGCCTCAGCTAGATCTGGAGGGGTCTCCACCGCTCTCCTTTCATCAGACTCTTTGTCTCTATTGTGGGAGACATCCCCCACTTCGTGGTGCGTCACCATTCTATGCGTTTGTAGTTTCCCACGGTTGATCGTATGCTTGTTGTGCAATAAAATCACTTGTTATTAGTGAACATTATATTCATTCACAATCAGCGCATAATTCATATTTTTCAAATGCATACACACAATAGGAAATTTTCATTCTTAACTTTGGATTTTGATAAAGGGGGTTAAGGTAGAGGGTTACTTCTTTTAAGAGTACTTCAAATGGAGTTTCTGCGCAACTCGTTCATGAGCCCAAGCAGGCCAAGTGTTGTAACCATGCTCTGATACCAATTTTTCACACACCCACTATGGCAACTAAGATTTTCTTTTTTGTGTGTGTATTTTCTTCGAGGGACATAATCCTCGAATTTCTATGGGGGCTAGCACAGACCATCCCTTCCCTTATCCTCCTCCATGTGATTGTAGGCTATGACCATAGGCCTTACCAAAAATGTGCTTCTGGCTTTCGTGATTCGGGGAATTGTGATGCAAGCATTCCCCTGTTCTCTGTCTTTCGAAATGTCGAAACCCGAAAGGGTCTAATAGATCCTTAGCTCCTCCCTTGGGTTTCTTTTCATATGACCGGTCCTAGGACCTGGTGTTATTCCTCTAAATGCTTTTGGGGTTTCATGATTCGAGGAATCGCGATGTAAGCGTTCCTCCTTTCCCTTTCGAATCCTCGAAACCTGAAAGCTCGGTATCATCTGGATCTATGGTCCATATCGTCGACTTGATCAACAGCCCAGATTAAATCCCGACATTCTACCTTTCAGGATTTCTGGTGAGGTCTTCACTCCTATTCCTTTAATGTCCAGAACCCCGGTGGCCTTAGATCTTTTCCACGCATCCCTACAAATGGGCGGTCCAGATTCTTTCGAGACTCCTCCTTCCTACCACAAGACCTTGTCCGGTGACCTAAGGCTCATTCACAAAGAGCATATGAGGCAACTTGCCCTTGGGTTTCCCAGGTGCCGAAACGCCGAAATGCCAAAACCTATTCATGCTAAACCAATTCGAGGTTTTGCATATCAAGATTTCGTGACTGGCGAATACGAGGGAACTTGCCCTCGGGTTTCCTAGGTGTCGAAATGCCGAAACCTATTCACGCTAAACCGATTCAGGTTTTCGCATATCGGGATTTCGCCACTGGCGAATACGAGGGAACTTGCCCTTGGGTTTCCCGGGTGCCGAAACGTCGAAACGTCGAAAACTTGAGAGAACCACTCTCTCTTGTACAAGGTTTCCAAACTCAGATCACATGATCCTTCAGCGGGTTTTTAGGTAATTATCCCTAGGCTTGGTGACCTGACTGAAAATCCTTCCTAAATCACCAAGCTACGAACTCTATGACAGAGGTGAAGTAAACTCATAGGTTTACTAAAACGGTAGTCTTTTCAAGGAACTCACTCCGGCTCTAGAATGCAAGGGAACTTCCCAGAAGGAGGTGCCTTTGGGAAATCAAACCAGGGCATAGCGTGAGTCAAGTAAATGGGACAAATCTCAAGGGAACGGACTCGTAATCTAAACTTATTCATTCTATACATAAACTGATTATGGTCATATAAGTATAAGCATGCATCCATTATTTTCGATCAAAACACCAGGCAAACACTTCTATACAGAAACCATTTATGAGTGTACAAACATGAGCATGCGTCCAGGATATTCAATTCAAGATACAAGATATAAACACTTATCAGAAAACACCAGGTGTGACACGACTGCTGAGAGGGGTGCTCATTTCCACCCAACCGTAGGCTCAGTGACTCCAAACGGATTTACCACTAGCCACCCCCTAGCTAGACCACGATGCTTGAGATTCAATCTCCTACTTCCAGCTCAATGGAAGTCAAGGACGAAGGTTACTCTCCTTCTCCTCTGTTCAGAACTCCCTGTATTTCCAGAGCTCCTCCGATTTTCTTCCACGATCCCTGTCGCGCGTGTCCTTCTCTCTCCCCTTACCACACTTCCTCTCTTTCCTTTTCTCTACAAGATTGCATGTGGCGTGAATTTCCCCATCTGTGGTCAGGTCTGGGAGTTGTTACGGATGGGCGGTTCACCCCCATCCCCTCATTAACTCTTGAGGAGCCTCCCCACCTACCAATCTGACGGGAAATCCATTCCAGGGTCAGAGAGTTGCTTTGGTCTTTGAGCAAGTAAAAACCAGTATGGTACTGGCTCGATGGAAGTTAACGCAACCATTCCAAGTCCCTTCCACCACCTCTCATTAGCCATCGTGGTCTCTTTTAGCACATCCCCCTCCCAGTAGTCATGCAACACATAATCATAACATAATTTACATTCATCGGACTTTTATACAAAGGTCCGTCAAATCAAACATTCACATCTTTGAGTTTGCCATAGTTCTTGGCCAATATAGTTATTTTTACAGACTGGGGGAAACAAGGTGTTACATAGGTGGAGTCCTCAGTCAAAATGGGTTTGTTGTATGTTATGAATCAAGGAAGTTGAAGGAGCATGAAAGGCTTTATTCCACTCACGATTTGGAGTTGGCAGCCATAGTGCACGCTTTGAAGAAGTGGAGGCACTACCTCATGGGAAAGAGATTTGAGCTGAGGATAGACCATAATGGTCTGAAATATTTATTTGATCATTCAACCCTAAATGCCAAGAAAAGCGGACGGTTAGAGTTTCTCAGTGAATATGACTTTGATATAAAGCATATCAAGGGGAAAGAGAACAAAGTGGTTGATGCACTCAGCCAAAGAGTGCATGAGTTGCATGCTACAGCCATTAACATGTGCCAATCAGATTTGAAACACAAAATTGTGGAGGCTGCAAAATCAGATTTGCAATACATGGAATTGGTAACAAAATTTCAACAAGGTAAAATGCAGCAGAAAGTTGAGGATTATGAATTGGGAATTGATGGAATTATCTTGTACAGAAATAGATTCTATGTACCCAATTCTCTTGAATTGAGGAGTGTGATTTTAAAAGAAATGCACAATGTACCTTATGCGGGATACCCAGGATATCAGGAAACGATTTTAGCAGTCAAAAGTTAATATTATTGGTCAGGCATGAAGAAGGAAGTTGTTGATTTTATTGCCAAATGGTTGGAATGTCAAAAGGTAAAGGTTGATCATAGACACCTAGTTGGTTTTCTACATCCATTGCCCATTCCTGAGTGGAAATGGTAAGTTGTAACAATGGATTTCATCATAGGATTTCCCAAAACAAGAAAGCAGCATGATGCAATCATGGTGGTGGGGGACAAGCTTACTAAAGTAGTCCATGTATTCCTATGAAGGTTACTCACAAGGTAGCTAATGTCGTTGATATTTATATGAGGGAAGTAGCATGATTGCATGGCATACCCAAGACAATTGTGTCTGACAGAGACCCAAAGTTTACCTCAAATTTTTGGAAGGGGTTATTCAAAGGGTTCGGAACAAATCTAAACTTCATCGCAGCCTATCATCCTGAATCGGATGGGAAAATAGAAAGGGTGAACCAAGTGATAGAGGATATGCTAAGGATGTATGTGATGGACAAACCGTCTAAATGGGAAGATTATATACACTTGGTAGAATTTTTCGACAACAATGGGTATCAAGCATCATTGAAGATGAGCCTGTTTGAAGAACTTTATGGAAGAAAGTGTAACACCCCAGTAAGTTGGGACAACCTAGCTGATAGGGAAGTGGTTGGGCCAGAGTTGCTCAAGAAAATGGAAGAACAAATGCTGAAGATTAAAGAATTTGAAGGTTTCCCAAGACAGGCAAAAAAGTTATGCTGATAAAAACAAAACTCATAAGGAATTTAAAGTAGGAGATCATGTATTCTTGAAAGTGAAGGCCAACAGAAGTTCCCTAAAGCTAGGAAACTATTCCAAGTTGGCAGCCAGATATTATGGGTCGTTTGAAATCCTAGAGAGGATTGGTCCATTAGCATATATGCTTGCATTTCCTACATCTATCTCTATACATAATGTATTTCATGTCTCATTTCTTAAGAAATATATACCTGATGCTAATCATGTTATTGATTGGAATGTGATTCAGGTGGATCAAGAAAGCGCTTTTTAGGTGCATTCGGTGCACATATTGGATCAAAAAATCAAGCAGCTCCGGAATCGAGCCATAGGGCTTGTAAAATTCCAGTGGACCTGGTACGGTCCTGAGGATGCAACATGGGAACATGAAGATGCTATGCGTGCAGACTACCCACATCTTTTTGAAGGTTTTGGAAATATTGATGTTGATATGTAAATAAGTTGCACTGAGGACAGTGCAAAAATAAGGGGAGGGAATTGTAACACCCTAAGGCCAAGCCCCTGCTGAATTGTAATTATGTTTATAGGCTGGTGAGCCAAGTGTTTATAATCTTAAGACTTATATGTTTGTTAGGCCAGAGAGCCTAGATGCTTAAGGCCATGAGCTTGATTTGTGTATATGTAAATGCACATATCATTAATAAAATTACATTGTAGCGTGTAGACCAACCACGAAGAAAAAGTTATGGGGGACTAAGCTCCACTAGGCAGGGTAAGGTAAGGGGCTAAGTGTCCAGGATTAGGGGCTAAGCTAAAGGGATTACCTCTAAAGAGATAATATTATATTATTCTTTCCAAAAGGATAAGGTTGGACATAATCCCTGTTGTGCTAAGTTCCTGGGGAAAAGGGAACGAGTGTTAAGTGGATCTCATGCAGCTTCAGGAAGACATGTTTCAACCTAAACGCATGCAGCTTATAGCTGGGAAATCTAGCTCGTTGGGGGGTTCTCTCTCCACTCTCATGTCTCTCCCCATGCTCGTGTTCCCTCACCACTCTTGCCATTTGGGGGTACCTTCATGATTCTCTGGAATTCTTTCATACCTCGGATTCACACACGGAGCCCTTGGTCTTCATCATCGATCGCTACATCTATTACGCACCCTGGACCCTACAGGCACCGTGAACTATATTGTACCTTTCTTGCGAAGTACAGTGCACATGTACCTTTCCTGGGTCATGTTGTGTCTTAACGGTTGGCTGTTATAGCCCACGCAGTTCCTCGACTGAGTGTGGCTTGCTTCCATCATCTGTTCAATACTGAGCTTTGATGTTGTCATCGCCTTACTCTAATTGACTTAGGAGCTGGACGAAATAAGCAGGTTTTTAGGCCTGTGGATTTGAAGATGCGGGTTGTCAGGCTCGTGGACTTAGAAGCAGGTTGTCGGGCCTATAAACAACTCTCTCCAGGTGAGAGAGGTTGTTGGGGAAGTGATTTTCCCAAAGGGAGCCCAACTATAGCTATAGTGATCTGAGAATTCCTGTACAGCCTGTTGTTGAAGCTATGGAAGGGAAGTGGGGAAACTGAGGGATTGTTGAGAAAAGTGATCCGAAATCGGATTCAGAAGACTGTCAGGGCTTGAAAAATGCTCAAAAATGAAAGTGCTCGGAATCGGACGAAACCAACACCATTGCGTCTGTCTCATCTTCCTGATTCTGGTGGTATATTTACTTTGTCAAACGGAGTCCGTATGGAGAAGATATCGCATTCTGTCCAAAAAGTCAAACAGGCAAAAAAAAATTGTCGACTGTGCAGTCCGTACAGTCCGTACGGACGCTGACGTGGCATGTCCGTACAGGACACGTGGCAGGTCCATACGCTGATGTGGTGGTTCTGTACAGTACACGTGGCAAGTCCATACAGGACACATGGCGGCTCCAGGTGATGACACGCGTCAGGCATTTTTGGCTTTTTGGGCGTACGGTTGGACCAATCCGGAGGTGACACGTGTCACCACTGGAAGGGTGACACGTGGCACGGGTGACGTCAGCAGCTGACTGGGAAGATGTACGGTGGATGATGTGGCAGATGACAAAGTGTACGGCATCGACGCATGGCAGATGACGTGGACCAATAGGCGGTTGACACGTGGCATTCATCGGGTGGATGTAAAGGTGCCACGTGGCCCAGTCTCGGGTTGCCACATGGAACCCCAGTTTTAGTCAATGAGGGCTATGTCAAAATTCTTTGGATCCCGGGGGATTCGAACCCCGGACCTCCCCGACCACTAAGCGCCTTCAGAATGGGCCTTCGACCAACGGACCACCGCTTTTGACTTGTTAAAAGAGCGGGTTTCTTTATATTTGATTTGATATAACAGTTGGTTTGGTGGGGGGTCAGGCCGGGGCTTAGCTTCAGCCCGTGGTCGTATGTTATATAATGTGACCATAACCCTTGTTTACTATGGCGCGGTTTAAAAGTTATGGCGATAGCCCGTAAGCCCGTGGCCCTATGGGCAGTTACCACGCCAATGGAACCTTGTGCTGGAGCGAAAGGGGTGGCCCGCGCTAGCACGTGGCCACATGGATGCACGTGACCATTCCAAGAGGGGCGTGCGTTAGGCCAAAGGGGGCTAGCGCCCGTTTTTAAACTATAATATAGTTTTAAAGTGGGTTTTTAAACCACTTTTGGTTAATTTTAATGTAATTAAGCCATTTTTAATGTAATTGGGAGTTATTGGGTGGTTTTAGAGCCTAATTTTTGGGAGGAAGTTGGAGATGGACAACTAACTTCCCAACTATTTAACCAAGGCCATTTTGAGG
>ML789695.1:92854-117766 GCA_009831015.1 Picea engelmannii | reverse complement strand
GTTAAGAGAATGTGGAATGATCTTAGGTAGTCCATACTTATTTGATCGTAAGGCAATCTTCTACAGAACAAAGAATCAATATCAGTTCACTAAAGAAGGTCATGATTATGTGGTTCATGCTCATCGTGTTAAAGCAAATAAAATACTTCAAACAATGGAACAGTTAACGAATGCATTGCAAGTATGCAACAAACCAATAATTGTTTCCAATGAAGTAATTGATCTTAAGCAAAAACAAGATATGGTTGTTGAATGGAAAATCAATCATAGGTTGCTTCAAGATAAGCTCATGTCGTGCAGATATCTAAAGTATATCAGTTCATTTGCAGTCGTCTTTTTGATGTTGTCATTAGTAATGTTTTCTACATGGATGATAGTAGCTTCAGTAAGATGTAACAGGGTTGCAATGGCTAACAATATACTGTCAGATGCCATGATTGTGTTACAGTTGATTTTGATGAGACAGGTGCACAGGACAGAGTTCAGAGACAGAGAGCAAGCCGGGTGGCCTATCTCGAGCTTGTTAACTGGTCAGTAACCTTTTGGGGACCAAAAGGTCTTATTGTGGGGAGGTGTGATCCGAAATCGGATTAAGAAGACTGTCAGGGCTTGAAAAATGCTCAAAAATGAAAGTGCTCGGAATCCAACTAAACCAACACCTTTGTGTCCGTCTCGTCTTCCTGATTCTGGTGGTATATTTACTTTGTCAAACGGAGTCCGTATGGAGAAGATATCGCATTCTGTCCGAAAAGTCAAACAGGCAAAAAAAAATTGTTGACTGTGCAGTCCGTACAATCCATACGGACGCTGACGTGGCATGTCTGTACAGGACACGTGGCAGGTCCATATGCTGACGTGGCAGTTCCATACAATACACATGGCAAGTCCGTATAGGGCACGTGGCGGCTCCAGGTGATGACACGTGTCAGGCATTTTTGGCTTTTTGGGCGTACGGTTGGACCAATCCGGAGGTGACACGTGTCACCATTGGAAGGGTGACACGTGGAACGGGTGACGTCAGCAGCTGACGTGGCAGGATGACTGGGAAGATGTATGGTGGATGATGTGGCAGATGACAGAGCATACGACAGCGACGCGTGGCAGATGACGTGGACCAATAGGTGGTTGACACGTGGCATTCATCGAGTGGATGTAAAGGTGCCACGTGGCCCAGTCTCGGGTTGCCACGTGGCACCCCAGTTTTAGTCAATGAGGGCTATGTCAAAAGTTTTTGGAGCCCGAGGGATTCGAACCCCGGACCTCCCCGACCACTAAGCGCCTTCGGAATGGGCCTTCGACCAACGGACCACCGCTTTTGACTTGTTAAAAGAGCGGGTTTCTTTATATTTGATTTGATATAACAGTTGGTTTGGCGGGGGGTCGGGCCGGGGCTTAGCCCCGACCCACGGTCGTATGTTATATAATGTGACCATAACCCTTGTTTACTATGGCGCGGTTTAAAAGTTATGGCGATAGCCCGTAAGCCCGTGGCCCTGTGGGCAGTTACCACGCCAATGGAACCTTGTGCTGGAGCGAAAGGGGTGGCCCGCGCTAGCGCGTGGCCACATGGATGCATGTGACCGTTCCAAGAGGGGCGCGCATTAGGCCAAAGGGGGCTAGCGCCCGTTTTTAAACTATAATATAGTTTTAAAGTGGGTTTTTTAACCACTTTTGGTTAATTTTAATGTAATTAAGCCATTTTTAATGTAATTGGGAGTTATTGGGTGGTTTTAGAGCCTAATTTTTGGGAGGAAGTTGGAGATGGACAACTAACTTCCCAACTATTTAACCAAGGCCATTTTGAGGCTAGGGGACAAGCTTTTTGAGAGCATTCAGAGTAGAGATGCTGAGGAGAAGCCAAGTCAAAGCCAGTTTGAGGCAGGGAAGCCGTTGAGGAGGAGATGTTGTCGAACCATTTCTGAGAGATCCGGACGTCCGTTTCGCATGTCGTCTTTTGTGCATGGTTCTAGATATCTGGGCGAACATGACTAGATCAGTCTTGAATCCATTCGACATTGTAATGATGTACTATTGAGCTTTCGAACAGAAATAAAGAAGCCTCCCCCACAGAGAAAAGGCCCAGAGACGTAGGCAAAGTTGTGCCGAACTCCATTATCAACCTGCATATTATGGTTTGCTATTTTTCATTGCATTTCAGATCTGCATATATGTAAATGGTTGTATAATTCCTTTTCTTTTCTGGTTTTTTCGTTAAGTTTCCCAATGGTCAATTAATTCATGCAAATTAAAAACTCAACCATAAGTCATTCGAAAAATTCTGACGGATCAAAAAGAAAGGGAATATTCATAGGGTGGGATAGGCATGTGGGGAATGAGAGGTTGTAGGTTGTTAATGTGAGTTGGCTCCTGGGATGAAATCCTTCCTATTGATTTGTGCAACTTTCCTCTTGTCCTTGCCAAGCCTAGGAATCCCTTGCCCGATGGAGTTTAGTCTCGGCTCGGGGTGACCCACTGTTGAGCATGATGAGCAGTGTGGTCTAAGGTTGGGAGGTTCGTGGAAGGTCTGGATGCAGTTGGTGATCATCTATTAAAATATAAGTACCAAATATTTGCGCTTAATTGTTTTTATGATGTATTAAAGTACATGTATGTGATTCTTGCATTGCATGTATGTATTATTGTTATTTCTGAATTAAGCTATGTATGAACAGAATGTTATAGTTGTTTAATTGCATTATATAGATATGTCTATGAAACAAATTGGTATCAGAGCTAGTTGGAAAAGATAAGGTTGTTTTGGTAGCGTTACACGGTAGAGGTTGATGGTCGGGGACGTTACAAAAAGAGTGTCGCAAAGTAGTCTCTCATATGAAAAATTCTAGCTTCGTCATGATCCAGTCAGAAGGAATACATAAGGACACTGCAACCTCGGCCCAAGACCTTTCTATCCAACAGAAGCAGATCGACAATATTGTAGAATCGCACAAAGATATTTTTACTTCACCTACGGGGGTGCCTCCACACTACCCAGTCAAGCAAAGTCTTAACATAGCCCTTCATACTCTTAATGCAGAATTTTCACAAATAGATTCCTCCCACACTCAGGAAGATCATGCAGCTAGATTGATTGAATGGATCCAACCCCTCCAGCAACAGGTTCATGACAACCTTCAACAAGCTAAGCAGGACAACGTCTTCAACAAGGAAAGCAACTCACCAAGGTTTAGATTCAACAAAATATTAGTTGGGAACTTGATGTAATGGATACCATTGCTTCCTAAGGGGGAAGGAATGATCCTGGTAGATATCGGTGGACACCCACATATTCCACTAGCTCGAAATAGAGTTTTCCACCTTGGCAGTTTTTCTATAGTTTTTTGGGTCCCAAACTTCTGAGGTCATTTTGAGGCCTTAAACGAAGTTTTTTTGACATTTGGGGGCCTGTGCAATTAGCCTAGGCCTAGTTATAATGTGTTCTTCTCGGATATACCTTTCCAATGAGCTATCGTGCACCCCAAACAAAGATCCCATGCAAAAGTTATGCCCTCGGGAAGTTAACGTATCAACTACCCCCATCGGGGCCCACAAACCTTTTGGCGTTTCATTTTTCGGGCTTAGGGTTTTGGATTTTCTTTATGTTAAAAAGACCTTTGGAGCCTATTGTAAACATCATCCTCTTGTGAATGAGCATAGTCATCACATCTCTTCTCAAAGATAAGTTGCCACCATTCTAGCTAGTTCATTCACTTTGTATTTTTACAGTTTTGTACATTTCGTTCATTAATAGAAATTGTGTATTACTGTATATTTTTGTATTCCTTGCAATATCTCTGTGTATTTCCTTATTATATTTCCACCTTAATTTCATTCCCAAAATAATAGATCTTGTGAAACATTCAAATTTCACCTGATCTTTACCATCTATTTTCCATTTCCTTTAACAATTATGGCCCGATCACTGCTTTGTCTACTGGGTTATCCCAACTTACTGGTGTGTTGCATTTTCTGCCATACAATGCTTCAAACAGGCTCATCTTCAATGATTCCTTATACCAATTATTGTAAGCAAACTCAACTAAATGGATATAGTCCTCCCATCTATAAGCCTTTCCCATTACATACATTCTCAACATATATTCAAGTATCTGATTAATTCTCTTTGTCTACCCATCTGACTTTGGGTGATATGTTGTATTTAAATTCAAATTGGTCCCAAATCCTTTAAACAACCCCTTCCAAAAATTGAAATTGAACTTGGAATCTTCGTCCGACACTATTGCCTTAGGCATGCCATTTAGCCTAGCAATTTCTCTCATATAAATTTCTATAATATTCACTTCCTTATAAGTTACTTTCACAAGAATGAAATGTACATTCTCTATAAGCTTATCCACCACTACCATGATGGAATCATGTTGCCTTGTTTTCCTAGGAAATTTGGTAGTGAAATCGATAGTAACAACTTCCCATTTCCATTCAGGAATGGGTAATGGTTGCAGTAATCTTGTTGGATGTCTGTGCTCAGCCTTTACCTTCTGACATTCCATGCATCTAGCCAAATAATCAATGACATATTTCAAAAATATTGGCCTCTTACAACTGTAATAGTTTTCTCATATCCTGGGTGTCCAAACTATGGCACATTATGCACCTTCTTTAGAACTAAATTTCTCAATTCCTGAGAATTAGGAACATAAACTATGTTTCGAAATAAGAGGATCCCATCCTCTTTCAACTTGTAATCCTTATATTTATGTTGTATATCATTCTATGTAAGCTTTATTTAACTTGCACATAATGATGATCTATTGTTACAACCTCTAGAATTCTATCTTTTAAATATGTCTTATACATACTAATAGTTGTAGCATGCATTTTATACACCCTTTTGTTGAGTGCATCAGCCACCTTGTTCTATTTTCCCTTTGTGTGCTTGATATCGAAGTTATATTCACTAAAAATTCCAGCCATCTAGTTTGTCTAGCATTTATTGTTGGTTGTTCAAAGAAATATTTCTGACCACTATGGTATGGTCCTTAATTCAAATTTTCTGCCCATAAGGTAATTCCTCCAAATCCTTAAGGCATGTACTATGGTTGCCAGCTCTAATTCATGTGTAGCATAATTTATTTCATGCTCCTTCAATTTTATTGACTCATAACAAATTACATGTCCATTTTGCATAAGGAATCCACCAAGACCTTGCTTTCCTACATCTATACACACAACAAAATCCTCATCTGGATCTACAACTTTCAAAATCGATGCACTAGTTAATAAATATTTTAAGCACTGGAAATTTTCTTCACACTTGGAAGTCCACTCAAATTTCATTCCCTTCTTTTGCAAAGATGTTATTGGGTGTGCAATCTTGGAGAATCTCCCACTGAATCTGTTGTAGTAACCATCTAGACCAATAAATGATCTAACCTATGAAATGTTTGTTGGTGTTGGCCAACTTTTGATTGCTTCAATATTTTTCAGATCCACTGTTATATTGTCTTCTGAAACAATGTGACCCAAATAACGGATTTGATTTTCATAAAAAGTGCATTTACTCAATTTGGCATACAATTGGTGCTCTCTTAACACTTTTAGCACCATCCTCAAATGTCGCTCATTGTAACACACCCAACCCCCCTAAGTACCCTTTTTAGGGATGGGGTATTAAATTTTCACTTTTCCTCAACTATATCAACGCCCCTTTTTGAGGACATTGTCATCTTCTGCTCGTCAAGAGCTTTCCAATGATTGTCGTCCTGCTCAAAACCAAGCTCTAGATCAAAAGTTACATCATCTCAAAGTCTCTAGGCTTCCCTTGGCCATAGTCCAACTCATCCACATGGCTCCCCATCATCAGTGTTATCTGATACAGCTTTGATGTGGTGCATGCCACCTGCCTCCTTCATCCCCATTTCATCAACCACCCACTCTGATCGACGACCATGCTCGACGGCCTTTACTTACTCTCGGGGTTCTCCCATCGAAATTCATTCCTCTTGGCCACTCCAACCCCCTTCCCCTCGTCTAATCAAACAACCCTTGAAGTCGAAAATATAACGACCTTAGAGCATTCGAAGTTTTCACATGTTCGATGATTAACATCATTCTCTTGAGTTGGAACCACATATACGTGGCACTTCCACAACCTACCACCCAGTGCGACACGTGGCAAGCACATTCCTACAGAATCATATTTTAAAATTCCAATTCCACTAGGACAAGTGGCAGGGTCTCTATTTGACATGTGGCACCACCCTCTTTAATACATGTGAACTGGCATTGCACTCGGTTTCCTTTTCATTAATTAATGGCTTACATATCTTCTCATAATATGTTTCACTCAGAGTATATTCCCCCTAGAACACTTTGAATATTGCTACCCCGATGAACTATGGGTTCCATCCACTCATCTACCACCTCAACCTTAGTTGCCACCATGGACCTGCCACCTCATTGGACACGTGGCACACATGTCACCAAGGAACCCTGCCCCAAAATACCAAATCGCAGTAACACGTGGCACGATCTTGACTTGACACGTGGTACCACCCACGTCATGACACATGGACTAGCATGGGACTACATGTCATTATAGAGCTTCGGGCTTGACCTTCCAGGTGCTAACACTTTTCTCGAGTGCATTGCTTGGGTGAAATCATCCTTGTCAATATGATGTCACCTTTTTCATGGCCTTGGGTAAGAAAAAACCATAGATCTATGGTTGACAACGCTCTCAACTGGACTCCGATCGATGGCCAGGATTGTTCCACGGATTCTTCCCATCAGAATTCCTTAGCCAAGGCTACTCTTACGACTCCTTTGTGATAATCGGTCCAGAATACTCGATGCCTATCCCAACAGATCTGATGGTCTAGAATGCTCCTCAAAGCCTCTCCATCTCAGTGGCTCTATTTCATTTTTTCAGGGCTACTCCGACCACGGACTCCAATGGCACCACAATGATCAATAGTCACTATTGACTGGATCCTCTATTCAATGGATCATATGGTCAACAATGACCTTGCTCCCCAACAAGCCCTCAAACGTGAGGAGTCTTGATCAATGGTTAGCATATTTTGTATCTCCCTCTGATGGATCTAGGGTCCTCGTTGGATTTTGGGTGCATCCTCTCCAAGCATCCTAGCCTACCCCGATGAAGGGTTGGTATTTACTCGTCGTGTTGATCCATCAAATGTGATTCCTTGGAGCTTAACATAGGGATTCATGCAATTTAATAGTCTGAATATGGACTTAGACATTTTCGAGGGTTTTCCTTGACTAGTGGCCCAAAGTAGAGCTTCACTACTCAGGGATCCTTCCCTTCAGGTCTACGCTTACATTAGTACAAAGGATTATGGGTGTATCAAGTTCTTGTTCCATTAAACATGCTTACACAATGTAATAGACTTATGAATAATGCAAGGATTTGTCTCATCTACACATGCATATTTATCCATGAAAGCATCCACAAGAAATAGCCATTCATAATGTCCCAACATTACTCAAGTACACAGACTTGCCAAGAATTAAACAGTCCATACATCAAGAAAACATACACATCCATGAATACAATCACAGGTACCAATCTATTCATTTTACTTGGTACCAAGAGCATAAAGATTATTTATCTATTATGAAGGAGTTAACCAACCAACTGGTTTTGGGTGTTCTCCTTTCCAACCAACCATAGGCTTTGAATGCTTAGTCACTTCGGTAGCAGGCCACCCCCGTGCCAAGCCATGATACCACCAGAGAATTCTTCCTCGGGTTTTCAAGGTAATACGGTAAGGATTACCTCATACCCACCTATCCCAGGCCTCATTAGGGTTTATCAGACACCCTCCCAACGTCAAGCTCATGACATATCGATTTATATTGGGGACCTCGACTCTCTGACCAGTCCTGCAACCCAAACTCCCTTGTTCTGAGACTTGTGTCTCTTTTCCCTCTTGGACTCCTCCCTTTCTTTGCTCACATTCCCCACACATGAATTTTATCCACCTATCTTGTTCCTTATGTTAGAAGGAACCCATGGGGTCAAACTGGGTGTAGAATTTGTACTCTATCTTACCCCTAGCTGGAAGCTTCTATTGTCCTAGCCAAATTTATTGTACCTGTATTCATTGGGGTGGTTGTTTGTTCAACTACCACCCCTTCTCATTAACTTATTTTGCCTTGGAATCAAGGCTAAGGAAATAGTCTGAATATTTTATAAAATAATCTCTCAACATGGGGGTTTGGGTTATTTCAGCATAATGACCCCCCCTCTCCAGGTTTCCTCACTCTTTCCTCTAGTGGTATCATGGCCAGTACTTTTAAGGATTCACCACATAGTCAATTGATTATCATGTTGAATCAACAATAATATAATTACAGTGTCTATGTGCCATCGCATGGCAATTATCAATCATGATTAATTTACAAGCTGGGGGAAACAAAGGTGTTAAAATCCCCTCCCCCTTAAAGGAACACCCTCCTTGGTGTTCTTTGCATCTCAGTAACACCAATTATGCCCCATCCTTCAGTTGCTTTAGCAACATAGTTCCTCTTATTTGTCTGGTCCTCTACAAAGTCTTTGCATTTAGCACTTGTCCACAAAAATCTTAGACAACAAGCATATTAATTCACAATTTCACAAATAAACATTTCATTACTCTTCAAAATTCATGGAAAATATTCTCATCGGCACAACACTTATCTATACAATTTCATGGATCTGCATCCATATGGTTGTCTCATTAACATGGTTCGCGTTTTTTCTTAACATATCCACTGTGCTCATGATCCCAAATCAACATATTATAAGAGTTTATCAAAGTCTCCTCTTCCTTGCGGTCACTCACCCACCAAGCTCAAGCTCAGGCTTAGGCATCCCCTTCTATGTCGTACATTCCCTTGGGCAATCCATCTTGCCTCCTAAGGCTTTCTCACACAAGAATAGTTTTAGAGACTTCATCGAGACTTACAGTTGAGTCATTCCTCTGAATTGTTATTGCGGAGGTGTCCCTCCGGCCCGTGTTACCATAACACGATATTCTTTTAGGGTGATCATGGCCTATTACAGGATTCTCATGTCACAACAATATCATTTTTCCATGCTTTCCATCTTGACAGACATCATTTGTCCCTCAAGGAAAGACCTGTAATATCACCTATACCACATGCATATATTGAATTCGTGAGATATCATCATCAATTTCAATTAAGAATTTTCTTTAAAATCTGCCACCCACTTATTTCCATTTCACTTTTCTATTTTCTGATTTGTTCCATATTGGAACTAGATTTCACAAGAATGAGATTTTCCTTCTCATAACAGTTTGTCTCAACGGGCATTAGTCTTCCTCATGGGCTTACAGCATTGCCATATCCAAGACCCTTTTTTTCTTGTAATTTCCATCTTCACACAGCTAAACAAATTGTTATTTATCATGCACATACATTTTCTTTTTTGTTTTCTAGTTTGTCTATGACCTGCGGGACTAGCCGGTGGCTAAGAAACCCTTACTCAGGGGCATATAAGCCATCAAAATCACACGAGGATCGCACCCGGCCTGAGCCACACCAACCCTTAACATGGCTGGATTTTTTGTCCACACAGGTTTTGAACCGATGACTTTAACAATGCGGAGTGCCTTAACAACACACTCTGTCACCGACTGTCCTACACCTCAGGGACATCATGCACATAATTTTCATTTCAAACTAAAAATTATATTATATTTATCCATTCAATGGTATAAAGTAAAAGGAAATATATCATTCCTTTGACATGCATCATTCCAACATACCAGAATTTTTCCAAATACAATTCAAACATCAAATAAATTCAATCAATGTTCCAATGCCCATGGCCACATTCACACACAATGCACCCCTACATTGATTTCAAAGTGGTTACTTTTCATATAGGTATTCTTCCCCCAATAGCCCCAATATTTTCCTACACACAACATGCACCCTCATAGCCACAATTATATTAGTTGTCATGTTAAATAAAAATGTATGTATTATAGCCTTAATTCATCAAATTCATTTTTCAGATATGTCCTAGCATATCTATATGCACTCCATCATATTGTCCTCAATGTTTTTATCAGTGCAAACACAATCACACTTTCAGTTGTCTTTGCAGTCATACAACCATCAAGATTCTCATGATAGAGACATTCATATGTAACAACATTTCAGTTTTCTCATCCCGGAGAAACACAATAAATATCAAGAGAGGAAATCAAGGGACTCTTCCCTCTTTCCGATCCTTACATGGTCGGAAATTTTCAGCTCTACCGAACTATTTCCAAGGCGTCACTGCCTTTGCATAACGTGGTTTAACCACGATTATTTTCTTTAAACATATTCATTAGATTATTTTTCTTTTACCAACTATACTTGTTTTTACAACTATTCTTTTTTTTTAAGTACACAACTCTGCCTCATAATTCATAGTTTTAAAGTGAGGAAAGTGTTCCTCCTTTTCCCATTTATTGCTTATGCAATCCATCCCCTTTGGGATTTTCCTACTCTGTTCCTTGAGCAATTTCCAGTCAATATTATCTTGACCTTTCATGTATGTAACAGATACTACAACATCCCCAACTAGCTCATAATTTAATTGTGAGTCAGTGCATTCTACACATTTACCAAATAAAATCAGGGTTGTCAAGTTTTGGTCATATGTCAATTTTCCCTTCATGCATTATCTTTTAAAATGTAATCTAGGATTCTTATGTGAACAGGCTTTGTAGCCTACTGCCTACCTTTCCAGCAGTCATTTAATGTTATGGCTTTTTCCCATTAGCATAGTTTCTATATAGTTCCTTCACAAGGAACCATCTTAGCATGTAATATTCCTTGTTATATATATTCATCATTTCCTAAAATTCTCGCAGCCCATGAGTTAGCATCCACTTTACCATTTCAGTTGTTTACCCAATATCCCAAAGGAATTTGAGCATGCATACATTCAACTACACATTCAAACATGTGCATCTATTTACAATCAAATTGCATTCATAATGTGCTTTTATGCATTCAACCACGTTCATTGGTATATTGTGTGTGTCCACCATAGGCACACTTTAAAATTTCACATACACATTTACTTTAAATTATTAAATTCATGATTGTTCACAATCCTTCTCATGCAATTTATGAAAGGAAAATTCATTTTTCCTTTCATAACAACAACATAGCACTTTCTTGCTCATTGCTCTTTCAATACTTACACTAACCTTTCTAAAGGGTGGCATATAACCCCCTTCAAGTTTGCATTCAACCAAGACAATCGGACCTCTCAAAATAGGGTTAGCCCTGCATCTATAACATTATCCAATCCGAGTAAGTACAATATTTTCCTCATGGTTCACTTAATCAGACAGTTATACCATGCCTTTGAGCATATATTCATATATGTATATGTGTGTGTATTTGTACACCATACAGGTGCATTGCTTGCACATTCTTATATCATTCATATTCATATTTATTTGGTCTTAATATCAGTTTTCATTCTAGGAAATATTTTAACCCATGCATTGAAGCATATACCTATATACACATATTGATTGTCAACATGCAAGTTTATTGTTTGCACCTTTTTCTATGCCCATCCATACACATTGATATTTTAACTTTGATATCAGTGTTCTTTTTGTGAGAGCTTACAATCAATCACATGACCAATCTCATAGTCATAATTCATAATGATGTTTCCCCCTCTACATGGCAACATCCAGTAAGGGCCACTCTTACCTTTTCCTATTACAAAAGTCTTCCACAAATCAGAATTCAAATGGGTAGTTACAACATTACCCAAGGCAACAGGATAACCACTCCCAATCTCTTTTCATGCCTATTATTTCTTGGTCAATAGACCTTTATCAAGGGAACTCTTACCTAAATTCCCTCTCAATATTATTTGAGTACAATAAGCCATATTGTATGGCTCTCATCCTTCTTTGGTTGTTGTTTGATGTAGCGGTCTTTTGAGAATGTCCAAGCACTCCCTTAACCGTATTCTGGATCAGCTCCTTCATTGATCTATTTCATCTTTTAATCTCATAGGATTATATGCAAACATCATTGTCAGCCTTTTTTATTTATGTTTCTAACTTCCCTACTAATATCAATTCGTCCTTAATTAAATTTCCCTTCAATAGACCATACTTTACAAACCATCACAGGTTATACTAGGTCTGTTTGCATGTTACATATATGTTTACTCATTATCATATGCATTACACCATATACTTACGCATCAATCATTTTACTCATGCCTATAGTGCATCTATATTCCAGTTCTCTTCTCTTGCATTCACATGCATAGATATGCCTTTAGGTTAATAGGCATACACATTTCTTAATACAACTATGAGCTTATAAATTTGCTCATTTTCCCATATCACTCCACCTCCTTTGAGGATTATCAATAGTCCAAAAGGATTCTTTCTTTACTTACACTTAACTAGATTATCTTAGATACGAATTTCCATCCCTTACAGGTCAAGTAAATTGACCTTACAAAATTTCATCAATCCTCTGATCATGAGGAATTACACATACATGGTTTAGTCTTTTATTCAATCAGTAATTAGTATTGTCAAGTATTCTATTGATTCCATACTCAATTCCTTGATCCACAAGGAATTCTTGCACAAGGGTCCCAACCCTCATATAAACAATCATCATAAATGTTAAAGGCTCCAACTACCCCTGCGTAGAGACAACATTACAATCACTAGTTCATATTATCTTTGATCTTAAGTAGCCCTTAACAAGATTCTTCCATTTCAGTCATTCACAAATGCAAGAGGTTTTTCCTTCCCAAACAGATAGACAACATTGCACTTAAATAAAACAATTCAGCTCATCCATTCCTGGACTCATATGGCCTTACAACATAACTCTATCATTTATTCCCCTGTTATTAAAATATTGCCCTCATTTCCCGTTAATATATTCCCACTCATGTGGGAGTATTTATCATTTCATCAAGGCAACATTTATAATTCTTCTGTTGTAAATTAGCATGCAAATTTTTTATTATACGAAATTTTAAAAACAAATTCAATCAAGGAGCTTGTGCATATAATAGATAAACTTTTTCCAACGCAAAGGAATTATTTTCAACATGTTGGTCTTGGCCTTATTGTACCAGTCCTGGGACTTATTTCTATCCCATCCAGGACTAGTGTTGTAGCCTTCTCTAATACCACTTGTAACACACCCAACCCCCCTAAGTACACTTTTTAGGGATAGGGTATTAAATTTTCAATTTTCCTCAACCATATCAATGCCCCCTTTTTAGGACACCATCGTCTTCTACTCGTCAAGATCTTTCCAATGATTGTCGCCATGCTCAAAACCGAGCTCTGGATCAAAATTTACAGCCTCTCAAAGTCTTCAAGCTTCCCTTGGCCATAGTCCAATTTACTGCCACGTGGCATCCACATGGCTCCCCATCATCACTTTTATCTGACGTAGCTTTGACGTGGTACCTGCCACTTGACTCCTTGATCCCATTTCATTAACCACCCACTCTGATCGACGACCTTTACTTACTCTCAGGGTTCTCCCATCGAAATCCATTCCTCCTGGTCGCTCTGATCGGTCCACTCCAACCCCCTTCCCCTCGGCTAATTGAACGACCCTTGGAGTCGGATAGGCAATGGCCTTAGAGTGTTTGGATTTCTCCCATGTTCGACGATTAACATCATTCTCTTAAGGTGGAACCATAGATATGAGACACTTCCACATCCTGCCACTCGGCGCGACATGTGGCAAGCACATTCCTATGGAATCTTATTTAAAAATTCCAATTCCACTAGGACATGTGGCACAGTTTCCATTTGACATGTGGCACCATCCTCTTCAAGACACATGGATTGATGCTACACTCAGGTTCCTTTTCATCGATTAATGACTTAGATATCTTCTCAGAGTCTGTTTCATTCAAAGTATATCCCCCCCAGAACACTCTAAATATTGTTACCCCGATGAGCTATGGGTTTCGTCCACTCATTTTCCACCTCAAACTCATTTTCCACCATGGACCTCCCACCTATATAGACACATGGCACACATGTCACCAAGGAAACCTGCCTCAAAATTCCAAATCTCAGCGACATGTGGGACGATCTTGGCTTGAAAAGTGGTACCACCCATGTCATGACACGTGGACTAACGTGGGGCTACATGTCATCACAAAGCTTTGGGCTCAACCTTCCAGCTACTAACACTTGTCTCTAGCATATTGGTTGGGTGACATCATCCTTGTCAATATGATGTCACCTTTTTCATGGTCTTGTCTAAGCAAAAACCGTATATCTATGGTTGACAATGCTCTAAGTTGGACTTCAATCAACGACTAGGATTATTCTGCAATGTCTTCCCATCGGAGTGCCTTAGCCAAGGCTACTCCGATGAATACTCTGCGACGATCGGTCCAAATTGCTTGAAGCCCATCCAAACGGATCTGATGGTCCAGAATGCTCCTCGGGATCTCTCCATCGCAGTGGATCTATTTCATTTTTGGGGGGCTACTCTGACCATGGAATCTGATGGCACCACAACGATCAACAGTCATTGTTGACTGGATCCACTCTTTGATGGATTAGACGGTCAACAACGACCCTACTCCCTAGCAAGCCCTCAAATGTGAGGAGTCCTAATCAACAGCTAGGATCTTTTGTATCTCTTTACTATGGATCTAGAGTCCTCGTTAGATTTTAGGTGCATCCTCTCCATGCATCCTATCCTACCCTGATGAAGGGTAAGGATTTACTCATCGCGTTGATCCAACGAATGTGATTCCTTAGAGCTTAACACAGGGGTTCATGCAGGTTAATAGTACGAATATGGACTTAGACATTTTTTAGGTTTTTCTTCAAGGGTTTTCCTTAACTAATGGCCCAAAGTAGAGCTTCACTACTCATGGATCCTCCTTTCAGGTCTACGCTTACATTAGTACAAAGGCTTATGGATGCATCAATTTCTTGTTCCATTAAACAGTATTACATAATGTTATAGAATTATGAATAACGCAAGGGTTTATCTCAGCTACACAGGCATATTTATCCATGAAGCATCCACAAGAAATAGCCATTCATAATGTCCCAATATTACTCAAGTACATAGACTTGTCAAGAATTAACCAATCCATACATCAAGAAAACATACACATCCATGAATACAATCATGGGCACTAGTCTATTCATTTTACTCGGTACCAGGAGCATAAGGATTACTTATATGTTCAATGATGGAGTTAACCAACTAACAGGTTGTGGGTGTTCTCCTTTCCATCCAATGATAGACTCTGCATGCTCAGTCACTTCAACAGCAAGCTACCCCCGTGTCAAGCCATGATACCACCAGGGGATTCATCCTTAGGTTTTCAAGGTAATATGGTAAGGATTACCTCATACCCACCTAGCTCGGGCCTCATTGAGGTTTATCATATGCCCTCCCAATGTCAAGCTCACGACCTCTTGGTTTATATTTGGGACCTCGACTCACATACCAGTCCTGCAACCCAAAATCCATCATTCTTAGACTTGTGTCCCTCTGCCCCCTTGGACTCCCCCCTTTCTCTGCATGCATTTCCCACATGGGAATGTTCTCCACTTGTCATCTTCCTTTTGTCAGAAGGAATCTATTTGGTCAAACTAGATGTAGAATTCATACTCTATCTTACCCCTAGCTAGCAACGTTTGTTGTCCTAGCCAAATTTCCCATACCTGTATTCATGGGGGTGGTTGATTGTTCAACTACCACCCCTTCTCATTAACTAATTTTTCCTTGGAATCACAACTAAGGAAATAGTCTGAATATTTTCAAAAATAATCTCTCAACAAGGGGGTTTGGTTTATTTCAGCATAATGATCCCCCCTCTCCAGTCTTCCTCATTCTTTCCTCTAGTGGTATCATGGCCAGTAATTTTAAGGCTTCACCCCAAGTCAGTTGATTAGCGTGTTGAATCAACAATAATATAATTACAGTGTCTATGTGCCATCACATGGAAATTATCAATCATGATTAATTTACAAGTTGGGGGGAACATGGGTGTTACACTCATGCTCTTCCTCTCTCTTAGAATAGATAAGAATATCATCCAAGAATACAATGACAAACGTGTCCATGAAATCTCTGAACACCCCATTCACCAGAAATATAAATGTAGTTGGTGCATTTTTCAACCCAAAAGGCACCACCACAAATTCATAGTGTCCATACCTTGTTCTAAAGGTTGTTTTGCTAGTATCCTCTTATTTAATTCTCACTTGATGATAGCCTGACCTCAATTCAATCTTGGAGAATATATTTGCTCCTTTCAGTTGATCAAAAAGATCATCAATCCTTAGTAAAGGATATTTATTATTGACTTTAACCTTGTTCAGTTGTCTAAAGTCAATACATAACCCTAGCGTTCAATTGTTCTTCTTGACAAAAAGAGATGGGGCACCCCAAGGAAAAACACTTGGGCATATGTACCCTTTCTTTAAAAACTCTTCTAGCTGCATTTGCAACTCTTTTAGCTCTGGTGTGCTCATTCTATAGGGAGTCTTGGATATTGGGGCAGCTCCATGCATTAAGTCAATAGAAAAATATATATCCCTCTTTGGTGGAAATCCTTCCAACTCCTCAAACACATCTTCAAACTCCTTTAAGACTGGATAATCTTCAAGAATTTGCTTCTTATCCTTCATTATCTCTTCCATATGGGATGCATATATCTGGCACCCTTTTCTAAAATTTATTTTCAATTGCAATGGTGAAATATCTCGGACAAATATAGGCCTTAGAATACCTTGCACTGTCCTTGGATTCCCTTCTTCATCAAGACATGTGAAAACCTTGTTATTACAATCTAAAATATCACAATGCTTTTCTAGCCAATCCATACCAATCAAAAAGTCATATGATCCCAGAATTATGATTTTCAAATCTACCTTAGTGTTAATTACATTCATGTTTATAGAGAATTCTTTAACAAGCTCGGTAATTCTTCTCTTGGTTCTAGTAGCTAGTTGAACTAACCAAGACTTTTCATGCTTACATTTCTTTAATTTAAATCTTTCAACTAGCTTTGGATCTATATAGCTATGACTATCTCCAAAATCAATTAAAATAGTTATGGGTTGATTATCAATCTTACCCTTTACTTCAATCATGTGGGATTGATAGTCTTCTTGTCTGTTGTCCAAGGCCGCATAGATCCTTGGCATGCTTTTTCCCATGTCCTCTATTATATCCCTCTTGCTTGATGTTATGCAAGGTCTTCATCTTATCTCCTTTCTTATCACTGAAAAATCGTCTGCAACATTGCATGCAAATGGTTAAAGAAACACATCAATGCCAGTAGAAATTAGTCCACCTACAGCACCAAAATGCATTCAAAAGGAAAAAACTATACAATTGGGTCAAAAATTGAAATGCGCAGATTCACCAAAGGAAGAACGCGCACAGTGCATAGTATGCATGGGCCAACACAGCCCTTAGCGCACACAATGTGCAAAATGCACGACTGTGTATAAGAAAAGTCACACACTTCTATGAACGACGCATTTATGGATCTTGTCGACCCCTCAACCACCTATGGACCGATCCCTAACACGATTTGATACTCATATCTGAGCGAAATCTAGCTTGGGGGATGGTCAAGGGCTAGAGGGTGCCCTAAAATGCCCCTTGTTCACACTATGAACCAATTACATTTTTCAATGTATGAATGTTATAAATAAGAGCCATGGGTGTGCTAAGAAACCAAGATCTTCATAGTATTGTTATGCTGTAAGAATTTTTCCTTGGGAATCCTCTTTTCTCTTGGAAGCCTTCAAGCACCATTGCAATAGGCCATTCCACTCACCTCTTGAGGGAATAGGAATTGTTGTTCTTCACCATTTTCCATTTCTTCCATTGTATGAAGAGCTCTCAATTAGGGAACTCAAGAGCCCTCCCAAGGAGGAAGAGGTGACTCATAAGTCCCTAAACTTTCTCTACGATGTTTTGCCTACAAATCTATTGATCCATTGGTAGCATTATGTTGGCCATTGTTTGATTTTCATGGTTCTAAGTTTCTTATGCTTTCTAATATTTATTTCTTACTTGTTTTAGTTTAGTTCTTTATGTGTTTGGCTTGTTTAACCCACTCACAAAACTTCTGTCTTGTCTAGCAGGCTCATCTAGACATGCAAGTGTTGTTGTTTTGCTCACCCAAGTGACAAAACCAACACAACATCCTTGATGAGGAAAATATTTATACATATGATCTCCTTCACATCCCCAACACTTTATGGGTTGTTGTCTTAGCCTCTTTCCCAAGGAATCTATCATTTTTTTATCACCTTGAGATGGCTTCCCTTGTTGATATGCTTGAGATCTATTCCTCGTGCAAGGTGGCCTTAGTCCTTTCTTCTTTTGATCCATCTTATCTTTCTTCTTGTCGTCCCAAGACTTTTGAAAATTTGACCTTTCCCTATTCTGATCATACAAATACTTGGCCTTTCTTATGGCTTCTTCTAAATTCTTGGGTTCATCAAACTGAATTTTATCCTTGTAGAAGAATGGAAGTCCACTCAAGAACCTCTAAATTTTGACTTTCTCATCTTAGATGAACTTCACATACCTAAGAAGTTCCAATAACTTTCTCTCATATTCATCCATGGTCATGTTCCCAAGTTTGAGTTCAAAGAGCTCTTGCATCTTCTTGTCATAATATTGCTCTGACAAATATTGTTGTTGGAAGTATTTCTTGAACTGCTCCCAAGAAATTATCTTCTCGTCATGGTGCTTAACCTGCTTTAGTCAATCCCATCACATAGATGCCTTTCCTTGAAGGTGGTATGCTATATTTTTGGCTTCTGCGTTGGATGAGTAATGATGCAACTGGAAATATTTTCTCATTCCCAACAACCATGCTTATGCATCTTCACCTTTCTTGTTTTCTCCATAAAATTATGGTGTATTCATCTTCCTTAGCTCCCCTTGAAATATATTTGATCCATGTCTCCTTCTCTGAAGTTTAACAGGAAACACACTTGGGTTGCTTACTGACCTTCAATCTGCATATTCTCTTCTGGTCGAGTGCCCTAATAAATGATTATGTTGATGCCTGCTAATACTCCTCTACCGTCTAGATCCTTTGTGATCATCCCTCATATCATGAGAACTAAACATGTCCAATTCCCTAGCACTAGCTTCTTGCCTTGTGTCTGGATATCTGTTAACTTGCTTCTACAGCATATTCAAGCTTTGTAGTATCTCCTCCTGAGCTTTCATGATCCTTTCATTATTGGCTCTATAGCTTTGCACTTCTATTTGTAGGCTTCTCATAGTTACAATATCCTGCCTATCTCTTCTTCCATTAGACTTAGTCTTAGAATTACCCATGTTGACATCCAGACCTCTAATTTCTTATACATGGATTTAAGACCCTTGAGAATCCTTCGTATCTCCAATTCTCATGTAGGAACTAAAGTCTTCTTTTATGTATCTCTAATTCTGCAAGAATGTGCATGCAATAATTGCTATTAGAATTAAGCATATTGCAAAATATTTATAAATAAATCTACACCAAATCAAAAAATGATGCCCTAAATATATTGTCCTCTGAAACAAATCTCCAACGGATGTACCCATGCTTCATTTTGAGTTCCAAGCGAAAAGTTACAACATTTACAAGTTGCAATTTCCACTCTTTTGTTGCTTTAGAAAATTATTTTATTACTTTCTAAGAAATTTTAGTGTCCAATTCAAAATTCTAGGTGTATATATGTATTCTCCTCCTCAATACCTTTCTAGTGACTATTCGTTTTCTCAAATCCGAGCTCCGAGCTTAAAGTTATGGTCCGGAGAAGTTTTGATTGTTTTTCCTCATTTATCTATGTATGTTACAGGTGCAATATTTCTCTTCCTACACATTTTCAGGTACCCATAGCCCAAAACTGACTCCATGGATGTCTTTTATTATTCGTGATCTTTCCATAGACTTCTCATGTTCCTCAAACAAAATTATGGCAAGGAGTTATTCCCTTTGGAAGTAAATTGGTCCTAAATTTTTACCTCAACTATTTTGGTTGTAACTTTCTCATAAGAGTTTCGTTTTCCACCCGGAATAGCATGTTCGATAGCTCTCTCTGGGTTATTTTATTTAAGTTGTAGATACAATGTGTACCTTGGTACACTCTGTTCTTGAGCTCTATTTTGTTCTTGGAATAGCCCGTTGGATAGCTCTCTCCAAGATATTTTATTTAATCTGCAGAGACAATGTCTACCCTGGTACACTTTGTTCTCGTAGGTTTTGATTGCCTAAAAATGTTGTTTAGGGCCTTGAAATCGCCCTGCAATTTCATGAGTTTATGACCTTCAAAAATGTGAAAAATTACTAAAAAAAAATCATTATTTTACTACTATAACAGCGTTTTTAAATCTAAGCCATCGATCTCAAATCGGGACAAATCTAGACCCTTGATCCACCCTCCATCAACGATCGATGATTCCTTTTTGTAAACCGAACTTACCCATCAATATTCTTGATTCCCAATCATCGGTCATTGGTCATTCCCCTTTGCAAACAAATATTTCCCATGAATCTCGTCGATCCTTGACCATCAACGATCGCCCATCGGCAAATTCCTTTGACAACCAACTTAGTTACAATCTCATTGAACCTTGACCATCATTCATTTGCCAACTCTTATCTGGCATATCGTGACACATCTTCCCTAGATATCAACTTGGTTGACATGGCATGACACGTGGTTGATGATTTCATCATCCTATTTTCCTTCATCGACGATCAACCACTTCTTTGAGAAGACTTTAAAACATTATGTTAAATATGTTGATGCCCGATCATCGACCTTCGATGATCAGATATTTCTCTTGATAAAATGAAAAATCTCACCCAATTTCGTTGATCCTCGATCATCGACCATCGGTGATTGGCATTCCCTTTTGGATGTATGAAAACTTCACCAAATTCTATCGATCCCCGACCATCGGCCATCGGCGAATTTTGTTGGGAAACTCCGACACTTAGAAATTTTCGACCAAATTTCTGATGAATTTGGACCGTTGATCTACTTATCCGAAACAATCTCGGTCATCGATCCATCAATCTTCACCAAAATTTTCCCACACCCGATCATCAGCCATCGACCGTCAGAGATTTCTTTTGGATGCATGAAACTTTTGCCAAAATCTGTCGATCCCCGATCATCGACTGTTGGTTATCAAAGACTTCTTTTGGCCTAATCCAACTCTTCACCAAACTCATCGATTCAACCATTGGTCATCAACATATTCTATTCTAAACTTCAAAACTTAGAAATTTAGACCCAATTCTCCGACGAATCTGGACCATCAATTTTCTCATTTTCCCAATCATCGAAATTGAGTCTCGGTCGTTGATCTATTAACCTTTCAAATGGTCGAAACCTTACAAATTTTTAAATTTATTAAAGGAATCTAGGTTGTTGATCTCACAATCAAACGTGATCTCAATCCTTGATTCATCAACTCTATCTGGCTTCTACAACGACCATTAAAACTCGAATTTCGACCCTTCCAAGTCGAATTTAATTCTACAACTTTGCAGATTAACTCCATGGAACCTCTTAAATATTTTTGATTCATTTAAACATAAATCTTAACCACGAATTTGGGGATTTGACTCTTATTTTCCTCCAATATTTCCACAAATTCGCACAAACCAAAGCGTGCAACAACGAATTTACCCAAATTCGCATTGGTTTTGGGCCCATATGGGTCTAGTGTTGAACCAGAAGCTCCGATACCACTGTGTAACATACTCAACCCCTAGTTGGGTCACATCACTGCTAAAATGACCCAATAAAAGTTTTTGATACTAAATCTAAATGCAAAAAGTAACACACAACATGACGTTCAAGTTCATTCAGTTGTCCATATTCAATAAAAACGTAAATATAATTACTATTTACTGTGCACAACAACAACTAAATGCATACAACGTTATTCAACCTCTTCAATAGATATTTAAATGCATCTTTCTGCTCACCGCAAGCAACATTAACCAAGATAACTCAACGTAGATGCACAACGAAATATATCAACATTAAACACATTAAACATAGCAGATAAGAACACTTATCTTATAAAATGTGCAACCCGTTACAGAGGACGGACGTTCCTCCCAATCTTAGCCTTGTTGTTCCAATTCTCAATAGCAAGACACCCCCGAGCTGGGGTTATGAATCCACAATAGACGGTGGTCCCTAATGCTAGCTAATGTCCCTCTCTCATAGTCAAACTCACAACTAATTCCAGTCCACCAGCTCTCTTCCCCTTAACCTGCATAACCCAAGGGATGGAATCCCCCTTCACTTCGCATAGTCCCTCAGGCCTTTCCACTCCCTTTGAGGGCTTCCAGTACAGGTTGGACAAGAATTATACTTGTTGGGACATCAGGAATTCTACAGCTGCAACACAAATTCACCCAATAGAAAAATGTGAGCTTCCTTGGGTGAATTTCAAACAAAAAATCACTCACAGACCCACATCCTCTTTCTCCATGAAATTCTAGCTCCAAGCAGTTGTCCAACAGTCCCACAAAAACCACCTTCAAGCTTCAGCACTCAGAACTCAATTGTTGGCTACAAAACTCCATGTAAAACCAACTCTCTATGCAAAAATGTGAATGCATAATTATGCTCTCCTACCCATAAAAATTTCTCTTCTTTCTATTGCTTGCTTGACTTGCACTCTTCCCCAAGTTGATTGTACTCAGCCTCCATGCTCTCAATAACTATGGGAAGTGACTCTCACACCAACCCTCTTACATGAATTCAATGATTGGGCTCTAGAACACTCAACAACTAATGGAAGGTTCATGGTAAGGATACTTTAGAAAGAAATAAGAAATGGGTTTTGGTTTAATAGACATGGGAAAACTCTCCCCCTTGGACCCCTTCCCTCTCTTGTGGATACTTAGTCCCCAAATCTCCATCCATGTCCATCTGCAGTTGGCAATACATTTTATTCATTATATTCAATTTACAACATTTACATATTACATCGCTTTGGCTCTCAACCACCTACTACAGTTACAATATACATCACTTGGCTCTCGATCATGTACTACATCTACAATATACATCACTAGTTTGGGGTTTGAAAAAGGGGATGCTATAATCTTCCCTAATTTTTCTCGTTGTCTTGTATTGAATGTTTCTGCATCCCTTTTAGCTCCTAAAATTATGCTTGTTTGTTCTCCTCTTATAGATTTACCTATCAATATGTTAGAGGATGGAGTGGTTCTTACTACACCACGAGTTGAAGTGGTTGGAGTAGTTCTTCTTGTACCACTAAGAAACTTGCCTTTATTATTCCTAGATCTATTCATGCATTCTAAATTATCAATGATTTGAATCAATGATAGAGATGTATGTCCTTTGTAGTGTCTTATTCAAATAAAATAAACTTGTGCCATGCATCTATATTATTTTGTTTTGTTGAAGTAAAAACAAAGTTACATTAATCACGAAATAGAAAGTGGAATCTAACTAACAATAATAACTTGCAAACTAAATTCAACCAATGCAAATTCATTATTGATCTATAACCCACTGAGACTAGAAGTGTTGTAACCACTGACTGTAGTTATATGTTTAAGTTTACATTTTAAACTTTCTTGTAGCAATACTTCATTGTGGTCGGTTCGATATATAACATAATGAATGAATATTTAACTAGAATTCAAGAAGGTAAATGAAATCAATTGCAGAAAAATTAATCTAGATTTGTTCTTGAACCATAATCAATTGAAATCATAAATGTAAGTCCTCGTGTTACAGTTGTTTTCTAAGGCCTGTGACTTGGGATTTCCTGTAACAAAAATTTGTTTTGATTAAATTGATATATAATTCAAGGATTTAATTGAAATGGAAACTGAACAATCACACATAAATATAAAGTAAACTATAATTGAAATGTGAGCCAACTAAGAGCGGAAATCTAAAAACACAACATTATACCAGTCGATTGGGCCCCCTCTTCTAGAATAAGCTGCAAGAGATTAACTACAAATCTTAATAAGGACAGTTGCGTAGCAACAAGTCCCTACTGAGAAGGTAGTCTTTGTATAGGTTTTTGAGATGCAGAGGCTTGAGGGAAGTCTAGCTTTTTTAAATTCTTAGCATGCGTATCTTTTTCATGCACCAGCAGAGTTGCCCATTGTACAAGAACTCGTTGCCTATCCCTTCAGGAAGTGTACATGTATTTATTGTATAACTGGAATGGACATGCTCCCATGTTGCAGTTAAATGCCCGTGACTGTAAAATATAGTAGGTATGTCATTGTTGTCACTATCTGTAACGTAAAATATTAGATGTGGACGTAATAGAGAATTATAATCGATGCTTCGACATTAACGGATTTGGTAGTTGTTGTGCAAATTTGGTGGCGGGTAATGTCAGGGTTTTGACTCTCAGTCATCTGGACCTAGAGTGAGGCTTCTACGTTAACAGATCTAGCAGTTGCTATGCAAATTTGGTGGCAGGTAACGTCACCAAATTTCTTAAAACTTGTCATACATTTGTTTCTAATACGCCATGTTTGGAAGAGAATTCATTGTATCTTCACTTCATGCCTACCATCACATCGCCATAATCATGCTGAATGGATGGCACATTTGTTGAGAAAATTGTTGAGATCACTCAGATCCCTTTTTCTTAGAAAAATGAGTTGATGATTGTTGAGAAAAGGGGATGTGGAGATTGCAAATTTATTAGAGTGTTGTTGGTGATTGTTGAGATCACTGAGATCCATTTTTATCGAACATATGGAAACCTTATTCGCCTCCTTCTTTGTTAAGCCCTAATATTGGCTCATTACCACTTAATTGGGGCATATTAGATTAGTAATGTTATTTTATTTATGTCGGCTTTAGGCCATTAGTTGTAATT
>ML789695.1:20108-83923 GCA_009831015.1 Picea engelmannii | reverse complement strand
TATATATATATATATATATATATATATATATATATATATATATATATATATATATATATATAGGAGACAAAGGGTACAAATACAATGAAAAGGTGTGATGAAGGGGCTTAATAAGGGTTTTTATACCTAACATGGGGGCTTTGTGTAAGGCTTAACATGCCCCTCCCCTTCAAATAAGTGTTGTCCTCAACACTTAACAATTGCGGTTGTGTATGCATGAAGAAATCATCTTCCCATATCACCTCTTCTACTTGTAGGTTTTTACAATTGACTGGGTACTTGGTAATTGCTCAATTTCGCAGCTTCGTAATAGTTTGCATTGGGATCTTGTCACTGATTTTCTTCTTTAATTAAGAAACATGGAAATTGGATTTACACTACTTGGTCACAGATGAATAGCATGGTCGCAATCTTTAGTAAGTGGAAGACCCTTAGATATCTCTCCAAATACCTTGGAATGATTGTTGATAACTTTTTGGAGATCCATTGGAGCAGAGGATATAGATGTTTAAACGTCTATAGATCTCAACTGTGCAATTACACCATGTTGTCTCTTTTTGTGTAATGTTTTCATGTTGTTAGAGCTTATCACTTTAGAGGGTTTCCCTTGGATACCTCTAAGCTCAATTTCCTTTCCTTCTAAGGAAAATCTCATGAAAATATCTTGAAAATTAAAGGCCACTATTCACAATGATTGTAACCATTGGACCCCTAGCACAACATCAACATTGCCCATTTGGATGGAAATCATGGGACTATCCAATAAATACTCCCCCATATTGAGCTTAATACTATGGCACTTCCCAGAACAATTTATGGTACCTCCATATGCAATCATTACTTGGAACTCTGGTGCTGGATATATAAAGCAATTGAGATCTTTTGCTAGTTTTCAATTGATGAATTTATGGGTATTACCACAATCAATCAATAATGTTACCTTTTTCTTTTTGATGTATCCTTTTATATTGAGGGTTTGTGGAGTACTTATGTCGACCAATGCATGATAATATATTTTTGGAGTAGTCTCTTCTAGCTCTAGAAATTGTGATGGTTCCAATTCTTGATCTTCTTCCTCTTCTTTGTTTATGTAGAATACTTTCTTCTCACTGCATTTATTCCTCTTAGTGTACTTGTTGTCACAATTGAAACATAGTCCCTTTACTCTTCTTTCATACATTTTTTGAGGTGTCAACCTTGTTGGTTGAGGTACGATTGTCTTATGAGCCCCAAAACAATATATGTTTCATGTGTATGCTCCACTGATAGACTTATGTGTAGCCTTATTCTTGGCTTGAATATGACGAGCATTTTGGATGGCTTCCATAATATTTGTGGGATGTCTTAAGAAAAGCTTGTGTTTAATGTCTTGTTCTAATCCACCCATGTAAGATTCCAACAATTTTTTATCACTTATGTCATCCACCCTTGTGGCCAATAACTGAAATTCGGAATTATAATCTTTAATATCACCTAAGTTCTTGATTCTTGTCAATTGACTAAAGTAGTCATGTTCCCACACTTTCCCATATGGTTTTCTCTCAAAGAGGGGTTTTCTTTTTCACTATCCATTGATACCATTGATATGGTTTTCTCTCAAAGTTCAAAGTTTCTATAATGTGAAACCTTTTCTTATCATCCATAATATTATGTAGTTCAAAATATTGCTCCATTTGGTTCACCCGGGTAAAGATCTTTGTTCCATCAAACTTATTTAATTCAACCTTGGGAAAGTTGAATTTAGGACACCCACCATAATTAACTCCGCTATTATAGTTAGATTCACTAGTTGAAAATGGCTTATTATTGGCAGTTTGTTCAACATGAATACTACCTTTATTTTCATGAGTTCCTTTCATTTTGATATCTCCTTTAGGGAGTCTCTCATCTAGAGCTTGAAATATCATAAAATACATGGAATTTTGCATTTCCTTCATGGAATTTTGTATTTCTTCTTTATTTCCATCCATCTTCTTTTCCAATTCTTGAATTTGTCTTTGTGACTTTACCCAATTTTTAGACTTGTCACTCAAATCATTAAGTTGTTTCTCCAATTTGGACAACCTGTTATGTATGTCCTCATTTTCTTCTTGAGTCATAGATGAGACTCCTGAAAGTTTAATTGGTATTGTCACTTTTTTGGGACACATGTGGAGTAATAATAATAATACTCCTCTATTATATATTTATCAAAAAAATTGAATCACCATAAACAGATCTTCCAGTAAAAAGCTATGCCAATTGTAAGTTACGTACCTTTTAAACCCTTAACTTGGAGTGTGTCTTCCTAGTCGACCTTCCTTATGATGTAATTCTGAAATTTTGGCCCTTATGAGTCTAAAATTTTGGCATGTAGTACTATGATATGTCCTCTCTTCAATGCCACAGGTCTAATCAAAATTGGATGTGCCAAGTGGGATTTACAGTAACTTCCCCACACCTTGTTGATTTTTGGCCTTTCCAAGAGAACGAACTTGTACAGCGTACCACATGCACAATATTTGATATATGATTCTGAAACTTGTATCAGAAATACTACTGACTGTCCCATTTCCAATGCATCTAGTATCACTTAATTTAGATCATCTCTGAATAAGATATGACTATTTTACCTGAAACGCATGCTTGAGATTAGTTAATAGGACTAGTTAGATACCCTATCTTCCATAGGGTGTATCTCTGAAAGTGTGATGAACCACAAAATGAAATTTTTACCACAGATACCTTGATATGTCCTCTAAATAATCTCCAAGTTTCACGGTCTGAATCATCCCATTAAAAAAATTTATAGTGAAATTTCTAAGATGACTTTCTTGGAGAAGAAAAACCCTAGGATCAATGAGCTATGATACCAAATGTTATGATCCAATGCCTTAAAAATGATAAAAAAAAGTCAATCATTATAGTCCACTTCGAGGGGTAAACCTCCCTTTACAATATATTCACTTCATAATACAATATAAGATCAGATAAGATGATCCTAAGACTAGGTATCCTTGTTATATATGAAGGAGACAAATGGTACAAAAATAATGAAAGGGTGTGATGAAGGGGTTCATAGCCTACATGCAAATATAACACAAGAAATGTAATAATTCAATAAGGGGTTTTATACCTAACATGGTGGCTTTGTATGGGGATTTTTCTAGGGCTTAACATCTCTAGATATTAAATGTTTTCATTATTAGATGGATTTTTCGGTTACAATCAAGTTTTGGTAGCTTAGTTTGATCAGTTAAAAACCACTTTTCTCATAAAGTGGGGAACACATGCCTACCAAAGAATGCCCTTTGGTTTAATAAATGCAGGTGTTATGTTCGAATGAGAAATGGTAATAACCTTTAGGGGGGTGATTGGTTAGAGTGGTGTGGTCTATCTCAATGATGTTATAATATGTTCCAAAACAATGCCAAATCACTTTCAACACCTGAAATAGATCTACAAAAAATGCCAAGAATATGAAATTTATCTCAATCTAAGAAGATAATCTTCACTATTTTAGAGGGAAAGTCACTGGGCCACGCCATCTTAGAGGATGGGATCTCAATGGATCGAAAATGAACTAAAACTACCATGCAAATTTCCATGCCTAATAGCAAGAAATCCCTGTAGTGTTTCTTTAAAAAGACAAATTTTGTTTGCAAATTTGTAGTTGATTTTTCTAAGATTGTCAGACCTTTGCAAAAAATGATTAAGAAGGATGTTGAATTTAAATGGACCCCTATTGAGAAGGAGGATTTAGTTGCTTCCCCAACATTGCATAGCTTGGAATTTAACAAACATTTTTTTCTATATAAATTTGGTTTTGATCATTCACTTGAAGTAGTGCTCACTTAGAAATATGAGAAAGGGGACATGGGCAAAAATATTCCAAGGTTATATGCAACCCTAGAAGATTGACAAGCAGATCACAAATCCCATATGACTGAAGTGGAAGGTAAGATCATAAATCATCTTGTTGTTATTTTGATCAATTCAAGAGCAATCCATAGTTACATCGATCCTAAAATAGTGGACAAATTTCATTTGAAGAAAAGTAAGCTTGAAAGATCATGGTTGGTTCAGCTAGCCATTGGAACTAAAAGGAGGATAAAAATCATGTTGTATTAGATTTCCATAATAAGATGTTTACATGTCTTGATGAAGAAGGGAAGCAAAGTAATGTGAAAGGAATTCGAAGACATATTTCTATTGAGGAGATTTAAATCTTACAGCTCAAGAGATGTTTCGGGAAAGGATGTCAATTGTATGGAACTCATGTAGAGGGACCAGAAAAGTCCAAAGAGACGGGCCTTGAAGATTTTTCAGTATTGCAAGAGTTTGAAGTTGTTTTCAAAGAAATACTAGGATTGCCACCAAATAGGGATATTGATTTCTCTATTATTTAGTACTAGGAGTTTCCCCATTGTCATAGACACCTTACAGAATGAGTACACTAGAATTAAAAGAACTCCAAATGTAGTTGGAAGAAATGTTGAATAAAGAGTACATGTGCCCAAGTGTATCACCTTGGGGAGCACCAATACTCTTTATGAAAAAGAAATATGGAACGTTGAGGTTGTGAAAAAGAAATGTGGAACTTTAAACTGATGAATAAAACCATGGTGAAAAACAAAAACCCTCTAACCATAATTAATGTCCTCTTTGACCAACTAAGAGGAACAAAGATATTTTCAAAAATAGACTTGAGATCAGGATATCACCAAGTAAGAATTAACGAAGAAGACATAAGTAAAACAACATTTAGAACTAGGTATGGGCATTATGAATTTGTAGTGGTGTCATTTGGATTCACCAATGAACCGATTGTCTTTCTCTGCTCGATGAATGACATAGTCTGAAATTATATGGATAATTTTGTCATTGTGTTCTTGGATGACATACTTGTTTATTCTAATTCAAAGGAAGAGCATGAGTATCACTTGAAGTTGGTGATGAAAGTGCTAACAAAACATTGGCTATATACCAAGTTAATAAATTTCTCTTTTTATCAAGAGTGGATTCATTATTTGGGGCACATTATTTCAAAGGAAGGTATAGCAGTAGATCCAGAGAATATTGAAGCCATTAGGGGATGACCAACACCCAGGAACTTTTCAGAAGTAAAATATTTTATGGGATTAGTCAAGTACTATAAGAGATTTATAGTAGTATTCTCTAAGATTGCTCGTCCCATCACTTCTTTACAAAAGAAGGGAACTATGTTTTGATGGACAATAGAGTGTGAAGAAAATTTTAATTTATTAAAAGAGTTACTTATTAGTGCACCTATATTGAAGATTGAAGACCCAAATGAGAATTTTTTGGTATGCACAGATGAATGAAAAGAAGGACTTGGTGGAGTCCTCACTCGGAATGGACATGTCATTAGTTATGAATCTAGAAAGCTTAAGGAGCATGAGAGGAACTATGCCACGCATGATTTGGAGATTGTTGCCATAGTTCATGCATTGAATATGTGGAGACATTATTTAATGGGGACGAAATTTGAGTTAAGGATAAACCATAGTGGTCTGAAACACCTTTTTGAGCAACCCACTTTAAATGCCAGGCATACAATATGGATGGAATTTTTAAGTGAATATGACTTTAACATCAAGCATATCAAAGGAAAAGAAAATAAAGTTTTTGATGCACTCAATAGAAGAGCATATAAAATTTTAGGGGCTATATATTGCCCATGAGTTATTTTTCCATGCTTTTTCCCAAAAAAAGATTCGACAATTTCCATTTTTCTAAAAATGATTCGGCCAAATTTTATAGAATAATTTTTTTGACCTGACAAATAGCCCAAATTTTATAAAAACTATATAAAATCCTTAGAAATTTGAATATTTTTACAAAAATATCGCCAAACATTTTATAGTTTGCATATTAAGGACTAGTAAGATTCGCAAGGGTTTCTACAGTTTGAGATAAATTTCCATCCTTAAAATCATCTATGCCGAAGAGTACATATAATGCATGCTATAACTATCAGTATGCATCAGTTATATTTAAAGAGAAAAATTTGTTATGATGTTGTTATAGAATAGAATTACCTCCAGGTAAAATAAAGCTTACAGTAGGAAGATGTACAACATAGTTTTAAATAATATAAGATAGGAAAAGATAGACCACTTATGCATAAAAATAGAATTTGTGTTCTGGATTCTGTAGAACTCAGGAATTTGGTGATAAAATCAATGCATAATGTTCCATATGTTGAACATCCTCATTACCAAAAAATGATTGTAGCATTAAGAAGCCATTACTTTTGGCCATGAATGAAGAAGGATTTTGTTGATTACATTGCCATATGGAATGTCGAGTGAAAACTGAGCATAAACACCTAGCGGGTTCGCTACAACCATTGCCAATCCCAGAGAGGAAATGGAAAGTATTGACCATTGTTCCCTCTGTCAAAAAGCATAAACCATCCATGTTCCTATCCCCCAAACAAGTGTACTTGTCCCTTGACAACCAGCCTCCCTTCGGCACCATCTATCATATGTGGATGCCACCACACCTCATTGATCCAACAATCGTGTTGTATTCAATTTGATATCAAATCAACGTCCACTTCTCATACATTCCCAACTACCACTTAACTGTAATTCAAAATCCAAGAGGCCAAGAGCGATGAAACTCTAAAATTGTTTGCCTACAGATTAGAGTTTGAAGAAGTGTAGGTCACTTTCAGGTATGTTTTTACCCCCTTCATCCATACCCATAATGCAAGCTTGTCTGAAGTGTTGGAATAATGAGAAGTGGGGAGTGAATCAGTATGAGCACTTTTACCACTTTTAACCACAAATATAAATGTCAACTTTATCAGCAGTATATCATCAATGTATCATTAGTATATCAAGAGCATATAAACATGAGCAGCATCACATCAAATACATAGTACACCAAAATTTACGTGGAAACCCAAATGGGAGAAAACCACATAATGCTTTCTTATATATCAAAGATTAAATTCATTGGAAGCACCAACTTACCAATTCTCCAACTACAACTGGAAAGAGGCTCCAACCCCCTATTTATAGGCTCCAACCTTAAGGAAAATACAAATCCCTGAATTCTTTGGCTCCAACCAGAAGAAGGCTACAACCCCTTGATTCTCAGGCTCCAACCTGAAGGAAGCTCCAACTCCCTGAATTTTCCAGCACAAATCGAAAGGAGGCCAGAACCCCCTTTCCTTTCCCCATCCTGTCGCCCTGAAATATAAATGTAGACCAATTGTTACTACCACTATCATTGTCACTGCCACTATCACTGTCACTGCCACTGTCACTGCCTTTGTCACTGTTACTGCCTCTGTCACATCAACTTGTAACCTATCAACTTGTCATTTTCATTGTACCATCAATCTGTACATGTACCATCAACCTATACCTATACCATACCATGCATTAATTGTGTACCAACAAATGTAGTATAACAATGCATCAATCGTGTACCATAAGACATGCCAAGTGTAGATACCATAACATCAATGATGAGTAGCTAATCATATACCATGTACTAGAACATCAACCACATATAAAACTAGTACCATATACCATAGTGTCGATCATGTATAGACATGTACCATATCATCAATGAAGAGCCTCAAATAACCAAATCACGTGCCTCATGCATATGCCACCATACATTAAGTGCGTACCTCAATCATACATCCACAACTCAAAGATATGTCTCTAATGATGAACCATAATAGTCATGTCATAACCAGATACAAGAATATACCTTTATCAACCATGTAGCCAATATGTACCTCAATCATGTGCCAAACCAAACATACCTCAAGCATGTTTCATACCATAACCAAGTATAATCTTCACAAAAAGCACATAAGCATACCAATACCTCTATAGTTGACTTGATACACAATAATGTTGACATGTAAGCTCTCCTTTAACCTCCGAGACCTGGTACAAGCATTTCGCCCAAATATGTCTTGTCCTCGCGGGATAAAGACTTCATGTCACGCGGGGCCTCGCGTGACAAGCCCTAGGAAACCTGAGGGTATGCCTTGTGGGACACTAGTGGTCTGACCCATGGAGTCAACCAAACTAGGTTTTCCTTAGAAATTTGTCCTCTTCACTACAACCTTGAAACTCCCGCATTTCTCACTTGTCGCTACCTCATATTTCACCATCACAAACTTGCCAAATAGATCACTAGTTCACTAGAAGATGTTCAATAGAATTAATGAGTGAATGTACTTGTGAATGAATCCTAGAGGTGTATTTATACTTTTTCAAGTAACCTCTCTCTTAATCTTAGGGGATTCTAGACTTTCTTCTTACAACCACTTTACCCTTTCATTAAAGACTTGTAACCAACTAGGGGCTTATTGACCATTCTTCAGGGCTTCTAACTTCCCAAGGCCACAACTCCCCAATCGTGAGGAACTGCGTAGCATACCACCTATCCCCAAAAATGACATGATGAGGACTATCCATCCATGAGTGAGTTACTTGCATTTACACCATCCTTCATGACCTTTTTCCTCGATCAACTACGGGTTCCATAACCATACCTTTGGGGAAACCATATTTTTTCAAGGGTTGACATCAATGACAACCAATATTTCAACAATCTCCCCCTTTGGAATTGATGGCAACACTGGTGACATGGTAACATTCATTACACTTATACTCCTTCTCATGCTCCCCTTGTGATCATTGATCCCCCTATGACCATTTGTCCCCTTGTCTCCATGCATCTGTTCTTTCTCTCTATTTCCATGCATTTTTTCTCTCTCTCCCCCTTTGACATCAATGAAAAAGGGTAATTCTCCTTTGGGGATGCTCCCCCTTTCTGCAAGCCTTTTCTTTCTCTTTATGGTGCTTCCACGTGTAATACTCTGATGTATATGAAAATCGTTCAAAATATCATTTAATTGTATTCTTGAAGTCTCATGCTTCTCTCCCCCTGTCTTATTATGCATGATGCCATGTGAATCACTGTGGGGCATAAACTACTCCAAGTTTTTGTTGAAGATACTCAAAAGTATCCCTTGGAAGAGGTTTGGTAAAGATATCTGCAATCTTCTCTTTTGTCCCAATGTACTCTAGCTTGATGTTCTTCTCTGTAACTTGTTCTCATAGAAAGTGAAACTTGATCAGAATGTGCTTCATCTTGGAGTGCATTACTGGATTCTTAGATATACTGATAGCACTGGTGTTATCACAGACTATCGAAATAGGCTCGTCATATTCCACCTGTATATCCTGCAATGTTTGCTTCATCTAGAGAACTTGAGTGAAACATATTGTCGCTACAATATACTCTGCTTATGTTGTCGGAAAATATACTTATGATTGTTTCTTGCTCAACCATGATATCAGAAAATCACCTAGGTAGAAGGTTGCTCCACTTGTACTTCTTCTATCATCAATGCTTTCTGCCCAATCTGCATCTGTGTAGGCTACCAAAGATAGATCATTCTGTTTTGGATACCATAATCCAAAATCTTATGTTGCCTTGAGATATCTTAATATTCTTTTTACTTCCATGACAAGTGTTTCTTTCGGTGCTACTTGAAATATTACAACTTGTCTAACTGCTTGCATTACATTCGGCCTTGATGTTGTCACATAGAGTAAATTGTCAATCATCGATCTGTAGAGTTTTTTATCCGCATCCTTAGATTCATCTTCCTTTATCAAATTGCAACTGGTCTGCATAGGAGTACTTACAGGTTTATAGTCTTCCATTCCAAACTTCTTTAGCATTCCTCTGATATACTTGGTCTGGGAGATGAAAATACCTTTATCACGCTGACATATATCTAATCCTAGAAAGAAATTCAATTCACCGAGCAAAGACATTTCGAACTCATTCTGCATGTTTTTGGAAAACTTCTAACACATCTTGTCATCATCGCTTCTAAGGATAATATCATCTACATGAAATTCAATTATCAATATATTGTCTCGATCCACTTTTATGTAGAGATTGATGTATGTATTTCCCTTCTTGAATCTTGTTGGTGTAGATACTTATCCAATCTTGAATACCATGCTCTCGGGGCCTACTTAAGTCCATACAATGCTTTCTTCAACCTGCAAACATAACCTTCCTTTTATGATGGTAGAAACCCGTCAGGTTGTTCGATGTAGACTTCTTCTTCTAACTCTCCATTTAGAAAGGTTGATTTCACATCCATCTAGTACACCTTGATTATTTTGAAACACACATAGGCTAAGATCAATATGATTGCTTCCATCTTTCCAACAAGGGAAAAGGTCTCTTCAAAATCTATACCTTCAATCTGAGTGTATCATTTGCATACTAACCTTGCTTTGTTTCTAGTTACATGTCCATCCTCATTCAGTTTGTTTCGGAAGACCCACTTCCCATTCTTGTTCTTCGGTCTTCGAACCAATTTCCATGTGTCATTGTTCTCTATCTGATCTAATTCTTCATCCATAGCATTGATCCAGTGTTCATCTTTGTTGGCCTCTTCAAAACTGCTTGGTTCAATTGTGAATAATAGTGCAAGATGCCTTTGTTCCGGTGAACGTATTCTTCTCCAAGTTTCAACTCTTGCATATTTATTCCCAATAATTTGTTCTGGTGGATGATTTTTCTGCACTCGTCGGCTAGGTTTCATGGGTGGTATCTACTGCTCATCTTCCTCTTGCTCTGCTTCTGGCTACTCTTATTCTTCTTATGTTGCTTCGTCTTCTATTTCTTCTTATTTTAGACCTTCTTCGTCATCCTTCTCTTATGTATCTTTGCTTCTTTCTTCGGTCTTCATTCACCTATTTCATCAATTGTTACATTGATTATTTCCACTATCTTGTTGAGTCTTGGACTAAATCATTTATATGATTTTTTTTCTTGAATACCCAACCAATATTCCCTTATCGACTCGGGATTCAAATATTCCAATCCTGCCATCTTCTCTTTTGATATAGCATTTGCTTCCAAATACTCTGAAATGATTCACATTTTTCGATATTCCTTTCCATATCTCGTAGGGAGTCTTATCGCTATTACTTTTGAGCATCCCTTTGTTCAATATATGAATTGTTGTATGTATTGCATGTGCCCAAAAAATGTCACTCAACTTGGAATCTTTCAACATGGTTCTCGCCATTTCTTATATTGTTTTGTTCTTTCTTTCGACAACTCCATTTTGTTGAGGTGTCATGGTTACTGAGAACTATATTTTTATTCCATTTTCACCACAGGAGTCCATAAATTCCTTTGATGTGAACTCTCCATCATTGTCTGATCTCAAAAACTTGATTTTCAAACATCTCGGTTTCAACTATCTCTTTGTATATCTTGAAGTGTTTGAATGCCTTTGACTTCTTTCTAAAAAGCAAACTGCATTCATTCTTGTGTAGACATCAACCAGTAGCATAAAATATTGTTCACCATTTAATCCCTTTGTTCTCATAGGTCCGCATAGGTCAGTGTGTACAATCTCCAATGGTTTTTTCATGGAGTACTCTTTTGATTTGAATTTGGTCCTAGTTTGTTTCCCTTGTAGACAGTGATCACATAGAGTATTTGTTAGCTTTGAAATATTAGGCATTTTTTCACTGCTTCCTTTCTGTTGATCTTGACAAGGTTATCAAAATTCATGTGACCCATTCTTTTGTGCTAGAGCCAACTTTCATTTTCCTTTCCTAAGAAACATCTTTCCTTTCCAATTTCATTTAGGACATATATGTTGTTTGGAGCTCTTATAGTTGTAGCCACCAAATTTCCCGATCTTGCTTTCCTTATCTCACATCTTACTGAATCAAACAAAAGTTTGTGTCCTTGATTAAACATTTGACTTACACTTAGTAGATTATGCTTCATATCTTCGACCAATAGAACATTTTCTGCCTTGGCATCTTTGCTTCCAAGCTTGATTGTACCTCGACCTACAATTATGGCTGAGTTATCATTTCGAAATGAAATTGATCCATCTTGTTTCTTCTTAAGGGTCAGAAACCTATTCTTTTCACTTGTCATATGGTTCGAACAACCGTTGTCAACATATCACCCATTTTTCTTGTGTTGCACTTGTAGAGTGAGCGATCATTCTTTAGTGTTGAATTGATCTTGCTTCCTTCTCCATATCCTTTGTGGTTCTTGTTTGATATCTTGCTTTAGCTCTCTTGGAGGAACAATCAATCTACAATCTTTGGCCATGTGTCCAAAATTGTTGCACTTGTAGCACTCTACTTCATTACTTCATGAATCAAAACTGTCGGGATTTTTGTTATGTGCTTCATGTGACTTTCTAGGATAATTGTTGTTCGGATAGCCTTCATAATTTCTTCTGTTCTTGGCATAGGCTCTACAGTTTGCAACTTTATGTCCAAAATTGTTACAAGAATAACATAAACCAAGAAAAATAGTTTGATACCTAGATGTAAGGGATCTTTTGAATGGTGTTGCTCATCTAAATCCTTCTTCTTCTCAAGATGTTGATGATTAATGATTATGTGTTCTGAATCTTCTAGGTGGTCTAGTTCCTCTATGATTTTCTTCTTGACTGCCTCTAACTATTTTTGTATAGTTGTCT
The DNA here is from genome assembly GCA_009831015.1 of Picea engelmannii. Taxonomy (NCBI): domain Eukaryota; kingdom Viridiplantae; phylum Streptophyta; class Pinopsida; order Pinales; family Pinaceae; genus Picea; species Picea engelmannii. The sequence continues at coordinate 71,397 of ML789695.1, read as the reverse complement.
TGTTCTACTTCAGGTTCTATCGTCTTGGAGCTCGAACATTTATTAGTCTACATCTAGTTGTATCTTAGCACGTACCTGTCATAGTATAGCCTTTGATTGTTGATGATATCATCCAATATCTTGGTGCTATTATGTTGCATATCCTTCTTCTAAAGATCTTTTCTTAAGGTGACTATTTCTACTTCCAAGCTTTCAATCATATTCTCCTTATCTTCTAACTGATTTCTGAGTGATTCTTCAATCCTTATGTCTTCTTCTACCTAGATTTTTAACTTCGTGTTAACTGCTCGATTTCGTTTTAGTTGGAATTTTGAGATCCTTATTTCTTCTTTAATTTTGTTTTGAGTGACTTGTTTTTCATTCTTTTTTTCCCTAGTTCTTCTAAAGCACTGATTAATTTTGCTCTGAGATCAAATTCGCCTTCTTCTTCGGAATTTTCTTCATCATCATCATCTACTTCCATGAAGAGTGCTCTTTCTGAATCACTGTCACTATCATCATCCTCGTCTGATGAGAAGTTGTCTTCCTTTGAGTATAGACTTTTCTTAAAGAATTTATTTGTGTTCCTTCTCTTGTCTCCCTTTTTATTTTTATTTTTCTTCTTAGGATCTTCTTCTTCATCACTACCTTTATTCTTAGCATAAGGACATTTAGAAGCAAAATGACCAATACCATCACAATTAAAACATTTCAATGGAAGCATACCTTTGTACTTGTCAGTTTCTCTTTTCAACTTTCTCATGAAGTTTTCCACTTCTTCATCTTCCTCTTAATCATTGTTGCAACTAGACTCTGTCTTTGAATTTGGATTGTTCTGCTTCTTTGTCCTCTTGGATGATTTGAACATTTCTTCCTTCGTGACTAGGTTATCTTGTTCTATCCTCATTTCATAAACTATGAATATTCCATGTAGCTCATCCATGCTCAAACTGTTGAGATTTGTTCTTTCTTCCAGAGATGATATCTTAGGATCAAATCTCATAGGAAGATATTTAGAACCTTTTGAATGATTATTGATTCATCAACTTCTTCTCCCAGTCCTTTGATAGTGTTCATTGTATCGTCAACTCATAGAACTTAGGCTGCAATGTCTTCATCTTCCTTCATCTTCAATTGCTCAAACTTAGCTCTAAGGGTTAGAAGATTAGCTCCCTTGAATTGGGTATCTCCTTCATAAATCTTTTGAAGTTTATCCCAAAGATCCTTTATGGTCTTGCAATGCATAACTTTGACAAATACTGAATCATCCAGACTACTCATAATGGTTCCTTTAGCCTTTGAATTGTTTTTAATGAGTTTATTTCCATCTTTGTCAGTTGGGGGAGTGTCATGTATTGTATATCCGTCTACTACTGACTGCCAACCATCAAATCTTTATACATGTAAAAATGTTTACATCCTTTTATTCCAAAAGGCATAGTTCTGACCATCAAACCTCAGTGCTCCAATCTTAGTGTATTCCATGATCTCCTTCCAATGGTTAAATTGTTTCTTAAAGGGCCTACTCTGATACCAATTGTTGGAATATTGAGAAGGGGGGGTGAATTAGTATGAGCACTTTTACCACTTTTAACCACAAATACAAATGTCAACTTTATCAACAGTATATCATCAATGTATCATCAGTATATCATGAGCATATAAACATGAGCAACATCACATCAAATACATAGTACACCAAAATTTACGTGGAAACCCAAATGGGACAAAACCACATAATGTTTTCTTATATATCAAAGATTACATTTATTGGGAGCACCAACTTCCAAATTCTCTAGCTACAACTGGAAGGAGGCTCCAACCCCCTATTTATAGGCTCCAACCTAAGGGAAGCTACAACTCCCTGAATTCTCTGGATCCAACCAAAAGGAGGATACAACCCCCTAATTCTCAGGCTCCAACCTGAAGGAAGCTCCAACTCCCTGAGTTCTTTGGCACCAACCGGAAGGAGGCTACAACCCCCTTTCCTTTCCCTGTCCTTCCACCCTGAAATATTTATGTAGACCAATTTTCACTACCACTGCCACTACCACTGTCAATGTCACTACCTCTATCACATCAACCTATAACCTGTCAACCTATCATTGTCACTGTACCATCAATCTGTACTTGTACCATCAACCTGTTCCTATACCATACCATGCATCAACTGTGTACCAACTAATGTAGTATAACAATGCATCAATCTTGTACCATAAGATATGCCAAGTGTAGATACGATAACATCAATGATGAGTAGTTAATCATATACCATGTACTAGAACATCAACCACATATAAAACCAGTACCATATACCATAGCATCAATCATGTATAGACTTGTACCATATCATCAATGAAGAGCCTCAAAGAACCAAAGTACTTGCCTCATGCATATGCCACCATACATTAAGTGTATACCACAACCATATATCCACAACTCAAAGATATGTCTCTAATGACTAACCATAACAGTTATGTCATAATCATATACAAGAATATACCTCTATCAACCATGTAGCCAAGATGTACCTCAATCATGTGCCAAACCAAACATACCTCAAGCATGTATCATACCATAACCAAGTATAATATTCACAACAAGCACATAAGCATACCAACACCTTTGTAGCTGACCTTATAGTTAGTAATGTTGATCTGTAAGCTCTCTTCTTACCTCAGGGACCTAGTACAAGCATTTCCCCCAAATCTATCTTGTCCTCGCAGGACAAAGACTTCATGTCACGTGGGGCCTCGCGTGACAAGCCCTAGGCAACCCGCAAGGATGACTCGTGGGAGACTAGTGGTCCGACCCGTGGGGGTCAACCAAACTAGGGTTTCCTCATAAATTTTCCCTCTTTACTGTAACCCTGAAACTCCCACACTTCTCACTCGTCTCTACCTCAGAGTTCATCATCACAAACTTGCCAAATATATCACTAGTTCACTAAAAGATGTTCAATAGAATTAGTGAGTGAATGTACTTGTGAATGACTCCTTGAGGTGTATTTATAATTTTTCATGTAACCTCTCTCCTTAATCTTAGGGGCTTCTAAACTTTCTTGTTACAACCACTTTACCCTTTCATTAAAGACTTGTAACCAACTAGGGGCTTCTTGACCATTCTTCGGGGCTTCTAACTTCCCAAGGCCATAACTCCTCAATCGTGAGGAAGTACGTGGCGTACCACCTATCACCAAAAATGGCATGATGAGTACTATCCATCCATGAGTGAGTTACATGCATTTACACCAACCTTAATGACCTTTTTCCTCGATCAACTACGGGTTCCATAACCATACCTTTGGGACTACCAGATTTCTTCAAGGGTTGACATCAATGACAACCAATCTTTCAACATCAAGAACAACATGGGAAACCTCAACACTACACAAAACTATCACAAAACTTACTATGGTGAGGTAAGGATTTCTTACCGATAATACAAAGAGTGTATATTATATTTGGAATTCCCTCGCACCCTCTTGATAGAGTTAGTTATGCCATCACCATGGAAATATATATCCACTTCGTAATGTAGAAAATCCAAGTGACGAATCACAAAATTACCATCTTTTGACATTATTTTTTTCTTACTTTTAATCCCTTTTTGTTTACCCATAACCTTTTATTAGTCCATTTTAATGCTCATATGAGGTATTTATGCTTAAGGTGTTTCCAATTGCATTTCTTAATACCTCATTGAATTATGATTAACATTAGGGAGAATTAGTGTATTTTGTATTTACTTTTTAAGTGATGGCTCATGTGTGGACAAGTTACAAGGTATCTCTTGAAAGCTTCACATGCTATGGATCCACAATATCCTATTCACCATATTTTCCCTTGCTACGGATCCTTGAATCATGGTTGTTGCACACTCTCTACCATGGATTTAAGTCATTATTGCTACTATGTGTTAGTTGTTATAGTTGTGGAGTTCTCATGAGTTCAAGCAATTGCTACATAACTCATGATGTCACCATAGAGCACATGCCACTAAATATGCCAACCATCGATTTCCAATTCAAAGCATACAAGCCTGATGGAATTCCATACATCTTGGGTATGAGTGGTCATACATGTCAAAGAGCATTACATATCCACATCAACATACATAAGTTGTGAAGAAATACCAACAACACATTAAAATAGTATAATTGGAGATTCCATAAAATAGCTCATAGTTCCCACGAATCGAGCGACTAGCCGAGGAATGAATAAAATATGCCATGAATTCAACACTACATCCATGTGGGAAGATGTTGGAGGATGGAACTATGATTTTAAATATTAAAGGACAAATTTCTACATGCCCACATATATAATTATGATTTTCCACTTACATGAGAGTTGTAAATTCATGTGGGCAGCTATAACTCGTGAGGATTGGTCATTAACATATTGCTACAATTACCAAATTCATCATTGCCACTTGGAAAAAGTTTTGAGCAATTAATGAGACTAAAGGAATCCATCGATTCGTTGCCATGAGAAGCAAATCATTACTTGTGTTGGGTGCATCTACGCATGCAAGTCTAGGATGTTAAAACCAATTACCAGATTGTGCCCATTCTTATCTATAATAAATAATGAACACGCTTCAACATACAATTATACAATTAATTTATCGGTCTGAATTCTCATTGTGCAAACAAAGTCACGATGTCCACATGACTCAAGATTTCGATAGTCAAATTGTTAATTTTTTGTATGGATTTGGTTTCAAATCGCAACTCTCCAAGTCTCAGTTTGTAACCAACAACAAAACCTCCCAAGAATATAGTAATGTTGTCATTTCTATTCATGAGCATAAACGATACCCTGTTGCACTATATAAACGGGGCATTCACATTCTTGAGGGGGGAAACAATATTTGTTATTAGCATTGTAATACTTTTCCTCACTTAATATATAAGATTGATACCTATTTCCCTGTGTATGATCGTCTCTTAAGTGCACGGGGTTCGATTTTGTAATCAAGCATACATGCCAAACCCTTGGAGGGGGCCCACTCCAAGGTGAGGTGTTGTGTATGCCCTATGTGCATATGTGTTAAGTGTATGAAATATTTTTTTACCTTGTTTATGTTCAATTGTTTTTGTTAATTTCTTTCCCGGAATTTATTTTCTTCATTTCGTGTAGAATGCTTGGTTGCAGAAGTAGGTTATTAGAATACACTTACAATGTCAGTATAATAAAAGAGAAAGAGAAATGTTATCACAAGACTAGGTCACTAATGGTATCACTCTAAGCGGAGCCATACATTAGAGTTGAAATCGTAAGTGTCAGAAGCTAGTTCACGTGTGTTTTAATTTCCCGCAAGGGTACTTTAATTTTCTATATTGCAATTTATTTTTCCTTATAGAAGCAGGTTAAAAGGCCTATGGGATTTAAGAATTTGTAGCTTTCACATACAATGCATGACATCTTGCAAGTGTTAGGACCACGAGCTGACAATTTAATGATAATCTATCTTGTTACTCCTATTTTCCATTGTAGGGTAATAAAGTAGCCAATCATTTTGGCTATGTTGTTGGGGAAATGTCAAAGGCACAATGGTATTTTTTTCACTTGTTTTTAGGACAACACATGGTACAAGGATAAGAAAAGAGGAATTGTGCACTGCCCTCTTTATGAGACCGCATACATAGTATTTTACATTTAACCTAGGCCATATAGATGCATGAGTTAAGTTAAAAAGACTTTTTTGTGGTGCAATAAGAGCCACCCATAGTACTAATCCCTTTTGTAGGGAGCTTGGCAAGAGGAAGAAGTAGTGGTGAAAGAGCATTCCACGTGAAGAAAAGTGAAGGAGAGGTAATTTCAAAAGGGTATATTTTACGGAATTCATAAGCCTTCCATTATTCCTTAGCATGCATAGAAGATCATTTGTTTTCAAATCAATCTCTATTCTTTGGAACAAAGTGTGGAAAACTTAGACACTCGATGGACTCTCTGGAGTTTCCATGGTGGTTATATCAGGTTCTCATTCTCTCATACCACAATTTGAACCAAATGTTATAACAAATGACCTCTGATGATTTATCTTTCATATATCACCTAGATATAAATCAACTTTCAAACCTCATTCCATCTTCTATAATACACAAAAAGAGGGAAGAACATGGGTATAACATGGTTATGCATTCATTATGCTATGGAAACCCCTATTATTACCTCAAGCTACTAAAATCTGAGAGGGAATTAGGCTGCTAAAGAATCGTTCACATGTATATGTTTCAACCTATAGCCACAATAATTCCATGCAAACACTTTGTTGTCAATGTTCCACCTCCTTATTTATTTGTTTCCCTCCCTTTCTATCCATTGAACCATGATTGTTTCCTTCATTTTTATGCCCTACACAACCCTCCACTCTTAATCATTAACTACATCTACCACACACCTAGTCTCTTTGGTCTCGAAGGTCCATGGCCTGAAATGACAAGTGCACACTAAATAGTGAATTGATTATTGATGGTTGTATTACTTTTGGAAGTATCATGATGTTTTGACCAGCACCATGAGAGAAGGACCCAAGGAAAAGAAAAAAACACTTATGTCTTGGTTGTAGAACGAGGGAACAATATATATAGTTGCAAATAATACAACACCAACATGCATATAACAATTCCATAGAGCTTATGTTGTTACAAGATAGCATAGTAAGCATTCAAGAAGAGCATTCAAACACAATGATGTATTTACAAAAGAATATTGTTTGTGACTCTTCCACTAATCTCAAACACTCTTGGTAATTGCTATCCAAGACTCTTAAAAGTGGGCAATGATAGAAAATTATAATACTCTTTCTAAAAGTCTATGCTTAAAAGTCAAGATAGAGTTGAAAGTGTTACTCCCATCAAATCCAAAATCAAGGTGGTGTTCTCTTGTATTAACTTTATTATGGTCATTCATCTTCACCACTAGTTTGGCCCTCTTCTAATACATAGTTTCATAGATGACACCATAGATAGAGAGGCTTCGTGGTACAATGAAATATGACTTGGATGGTTTAAGTGTTATGACATGTGGTTAATTCCAACTCAAATACATATTGTATTGTTACTTAATTTTGGCATACTTAGACTTGTTGTGTAGGCTAGCTTGGCTACTATTGTCCATTGATGAGTAGATTGTATTAAAACATTATACCAAGAAGCTAATCAGGAGACATAACAAGTCTACCTTGTTTCTCAAAATAACCATGGCATCCTTGATCACCGACACTATAGAAGCAAAGAAAATGAGGGCAACAAAGTCTCCAACCATAGGGTTACCATCAAGTGATGCATCATGAAGCTCCTGCAAGAATATTCAAAGAGAGTGGCAGCCATGTCATTAAGGTATGTTTACACTATTCAGTCCATGAAAATTGGAATACCTTTGAAACTACAATTCTCATAGTTCTAAGCATTCACATCAAAATTGGCCTATGACAAGTTATTCATATCTTGCAAATTATGATCTAGGTCAATTAGATTTTTGGTAGAGGGAAAAATCACATTGAAAACAATGCACCCACAAAAGTTCAACAATACCTAGATCACACTTTAATGGATATCTCATTTTTTTCTAATTCTTTAACAAGTTGCTACAAAATTCCCATGGGTGTTGTTTTTACATTTTGTGTAGGCCATATTGCAACACCTGGGAATTGGGTATTTGTAATTTTTTGTATGCGGATTCCTTACATTGAAAACTATATGCCTCTGAAAAATCTCACATACCCAAGTCATCATTTGGGAGAAATATCTTGGCTATCAAATTCTTGAGGCAATGACCTTACCGAGAACAAAGTTGGGATAATTAATTTTTGGGAGACCAAATGGGTATATATATATATATATATATATATATATATATATATATATATATATATATATATATAGCGGAATCAACAACTAGTCGAGCACATACTCCTGTGACACATGGTTGTGTTATCGGACTGCTACCACTATAACCTCTAGGTGTTCCCACATTTCCTCACACGTGACACACAAGGTAAGTCAGGGTTTCGAACCAGTGACTTCACATAATGTAGTGTCTTCAAATACACTTCATCACCAACTGGCCTACACCTCGGGGGCAGACCAAATGGGTATATTTTTCAAACCTGTTTCTAGGGTATACTCTCCTATGAATTTGTTTTACAGTGCAACTTGAATCATTTAATTTCAATGTCATACGAGAAAGTTGTGCCTTAATTAATGGTTGCCTATCGTAAATTTGCACTGCTAAAACTATGTTTTTTAGGTTGTTCATTGGTATACCTAACCCACCAATTCTTCATGTTTTCAAAACCTATTTCTATTAGATATATCCACATGAATCTAATTTCATCTCCAATTGGAATCAAGTCTATTTTTCATCAAACAAAAAGGTTATGCCCAAAAACCATGACAATTGGTCTAGGCTAGAAATTAAAAACAACCATGTCTTGTAGCTTGTTTCTCGGCATGTTTGACATGTCATTTTGAAGAATTTTTAAAACTTGTTTATATTAGAGATAGCCCTATGGATCTACTTTAATTTTCCTTTGGAAGCACTCCAATTGGACATCAAATGAAGAATTTATCATTGAAACATTGTCGGGTAGTCTAGGTTGGCCACCACTCCTCAATAGGTAACAATGAAAATTTTCAATGAATCCATTAAGAGATATATTTTATATGCATTAATATCCATCATTTTTTATGTTTATTGCAGGAAGAAAGTCGTGATATCTCTTTTCCTCCATAATCTCACCTTGTGTTGCAGGTAAAACGATAATTTTTTTTGCAGGTCAAAGAAGGATCATAGAGGTCAATCCATGAATGAGTGATTTTTCAAGACCAAATTTCATGAAAAGTGCATGTCACTAAGATATGAAAACAAATAAAATGCATTATCATGTAATATTTATTCCTTGAATGGACCATGTCCGAAGTTCAAAGTTCCTAGGAACTTGTTGTAAAATTGTTGACCTGCAATACAAAGACATTCCATAAAGTTACAAATGAAAATAATATAAGAAAAATGAAGGATTGATTTGAAAATCAATTGAAAACCAGTGTTATAGAAGTCAAGTCCCATTGCTAAACCAATTATTCCATTGTTGCACAAGACCCCTTCAAGAAGACCTAAATCACCATGGTATGCCCATGCATCTTTCCTAGCTCAAAGATAATTGTCTGCTAAAGTTGATGAAGTTTCCTTTTCCTATGTGGTTAACTTTGAAAGCCAATAATTTTCTTGGAATATCATTTATGTAACCACTACTACCAAATCATAACATCAACCTACTTCTTCCCTTCACAAGACCTCCATAACACCCTGCTCCATAACTTCTTGCTCTAGCCACTCATAACCCACCCAATAAAGTAACTTGGCCAACTTACATGACTGAGCTACCTTTATAATTTCAATATTTATTGAATATAAAGAGATTGTTGTTACCAATCCATCAGAGGTTCGTTTTGCTACTTGCCTACTACTAATCTTGTCTAGCACACTTCCCTCATTTCCACACATTTAACAATGAGCTACAAATTTTGTAGTATGTTTCTATTCTTAGTAGTGCTTCACATATCTACCCTTGCTACAAAAGTTGCAGAGGATTATATTGGTGCTATTACACAAGAACCAGTACCAATAATCCATGTGGTTGTCACACAAGAACCAACAACAATATTTCTAAAGAAATAGGTGTTGTCACACAAGAACCAACAACAATATTTCTAAAGAAATAGGTGTTGTCACACAAGAACCAACACCTACCGGCCCTGAGATTGTCACACAAGAACCAGCCTCAGAAGGCCCTATTGTTTCCACACAAGAACCAACCGGAGAGAAATCAAATTAAGAAATTCCCTAGGAGTAAAAGATTATTGCCCCAAAAGAACCGGTTGCAGAACAAGCTATTGCAGAAGTAGTCTTACCTCAAAGCTTTAATGAAGATATCTAAGAACTAAGAGGAAACGTTGTTGATAGTCCTTTGCACAAACTTTCAAAGATGTCTGCTCCTTGTACTTTCTATAGAAGATCATATACATGCTGCAAATTTCATAGGTGGGTACATGTTTACTTCTTCTTTATATGTGTTTATCATATTCATTGAATACTCTAGATTTGTATTTGGAAAACCACTTAAGCCTCTTTTCTTTTATGTCCTAGTTCCCTACCATTTGCTAGTTTTTCTAAGGACAAAAAATCTCTTTAATTTGGTGGGGACACCATCACCTTTAATGTTCATCGTGACTACACCATCACTTTTCATGCCCATACCATCCCTAACCTTGTTCAATTTTAAACCTTCACCACCCCATCCAAACATCTTATTTCATTTCCATATTTCATGTCCATTCCAATGAAAAGGACTAGAAGATGCTCAAGGAAAGACACTAGTGTTTCAACATCGAGCATCAATGTTGTTACAAAAGAACTAGCATCAAGAAGCCCTATTGTTCCTCCACAAGAACCAACAATAGAAGGCCTTGTTTCTACTACACAAGAACCAACAATAGAAGGCCTTGTTGCTACTACACAAGAACCAGTAGCAGGAGCAAAAGAAGAAAATGTTGTTGCTCCACAAGAACAAACAACATAAAAAGAAGAAATTGGCATGGACAAACCAAGGAAACTATCGAAAATGAGGAATATGCTACTCCACAAGAACCTACAACATAAGAAGTTGTTGTAGAAGTCATTCCTACATAAAAGCATTTTGACATACAACAAGAAAGAAAACACATTTAGAGGTATGAATTGCTTGATTCATTTCAATGGTTCATTGATGCATGTATATTTGGTCCACATTTTCAAGATTCTATGAGTTACAAAGCACTTCATAACGATGATATATGATTTGGTTCATGTATACTTGATGATGGATACTTGTGTTCCTATTTATATGCCTTTGGGGGGACCCTATGGTGTTTTGTTGGAAGTACTTGTTTTGATCATGTAAGGGGGATTGCATTTGCACATGGACCTTATGAGATTGGTTTTGTAGCCCCATTCTTTTGACACATATTGCATCAGATCACAATCAGTTTGTACATTATAGGGGCATGAAAAGAACAACTTAAGAATTATCGATGATGCACAATTGTATCATTTAGGGAAGAGTTAAGGGTAATACTTCGTGGGTAGATTTCACACCCTTCTTCATCATCAATCAACAATGTGATATTATTTTTGGCGATTGATTGGAGCACCTGGGAAAAGTTTAAATTAGGGATGAATTGTGCCTAAAATTGCTTAGGGCTAACCCATTACTTGTTTCATATGTCATCTCAATCACAAAGATAAATATGAAATGCATTGAGAAGAGGAATATCCTCATCAAATTGTTACAGGGTATCGCTTCAAAGGTTCACATGCCATAGATCCACCATATTTTCCTTTGCTACATATCCTTGAATAATGATTGTTGCACACCCTCTTCCATGGATTTAAGTCATTATTGCTACTATATGGTAGTTGCTACAGCTGTGAGGATCTCACGAGTTCAAGTTATTGCTACATAATTGGTGATGGCACAATAGAGCACATGCCACTAAGTATTCCATCCATCAAGTTCCAAATCAAAGCATACAAGCTTGATGGAATTCTAGTCATCTTGGGTATGAGTGGTTATATATGTTAAAGAGCATTACATATCCACATCAACATACATAAGTTGTGAATAAATACCCGCAACACATTAAAAGATTATAATTGAAGATTCCATCAAATAACTCATAGTTCCCACGAGTCAAGCAACTAGCCAAGGAATGAATAAAATATGCCATGAATTCAACACTACAACCATGTGGGAATATGTTAGAGGATGGAATTATGATTTTAAATATTAAAGGATAGATTTCTACATGCCCACATATATAATTTTGATTTTCCACATACATGAGAGTTGTAAATTCGTGTGGGCAACTACATCTCACAAGGATTGGTCAATAGCATATTGCTATAGCTTCCAAATTCATCCTTGCCACATTAAGAAAGTTTTGAGCAATTATGGCAACCAAAGGAATCCATTGATTCCTTTACATGAGAAGTAGAGCATTACTTATGTTGGGTTGTAACATCCCCAATTTAATTAATGTTTAATGTAGATATAAATGTGGCTACGACCAAGCAATGTAATATGCAAATTGTACTTCTAAGTTTTAATAATAAAATGTGATGCCAACTGGTAAGGGGACATGGACAGAGATGGGGGTTGAATTAATCAACAAGAGAGGGGAGGGTCTAAGAGAATGGCCAAGGGGGGGTCCAAGGGAGAATTACCCATATCTATTCAATTCACCCACATTCATGAATTTTTATTATGACTATGTATTAAACTCTAGTTTATGATTAAGTGTTCCCAAAGCCAATAATTGAATCCATGTAAGAGGGTGGGTGTGAGAAGTCGCATACCATACTTATTGGGAGCATGGGGGTTGAGTACAATCAGATTGGGGAAGTGTGTGAGTCAAGAAAGTAGGTCAAAGAGAGGAAATTCATATGGGGAGCTACAACAGTTTTTACACATTCAGTTTTGCACATGAGCAACAACAACAAGTAGAGAGAAAGAAAGAGAGCTTCGAGCTGGAGTATCCATGGAGGGAAAATTCTAGAGCATGCTGGAGCGTTTTTGGAGCGTATTAGAGTTGAATACTAAAGAGCTAGTTTGTCAGGCTTGAAGAGTGAAATCTTGTGTGAGTTGCATTGTAACAGCAAGTGTTTGTTGTGGTTTGCTGATAGTTTTCCTGGCAGTGAGTTCCCTTGAGTTTCCTAAAAGAGATATTCCTAGTTACCCGTGCCAGAGAGACCCCGATAAACGAATGGGACACCCAAAGGGAATGAGATCAGTGAAGGGGTACATTCCTTGGGTTGGACAGGTCAAGAGGAAGAGAGTTGGTGGAAAATCAGGATAGTTGTAGGAGAATACCAGTGGGTTGTGGGATTTATGAGTTGTGAGTGGACAGTGAGAGACCACCCTCTTTTGTGGATTTCTAGCACCAGCTCGAGGGTGACCTGCAATTGAGATTTGGAACAAGTCTATGGTTGGGTGGAACGTTCATCCCAAGCAGTTGGTTGCACAACTATTTTGAAAGATACGTGTTTTAATGTGATGTTGTGTTATTTTATGAGTTAAATTGTTGTGTATGAAATTTGTGTATGAGATTGATTTGCATTATATTGTAATTCAATTATTAGTTTCATTCATGTGTGATTTTAGTATGTTGTAGATGCATCTAAATAATGGTAATAGTCAACAATTAAATTTGTATGTAATTCGTAGTTGATAAGCTACAAGAATTTAGTTGCAGAAATTTAGTTTTTATGAGTATTATGCACGTAATGGACCTCATCTGGGCTAGGGAACGTTACATGGGTGATCTACATGTGCAAGTACAAGATGTTATAACCAATTACCAGATTGTTCCCATTATTTTCTAGAAGAAGTAATGAACACGCTTCAACATACAATTATACAATTAATTTATCAGTGTAATTTCCCATCGTGCAAACAAATTCACGATGTCTACATGACTCAAGATTTTGATAAGAAAATTGTCAATTTTTTGTATGGATTTGGTTTCAGATTGCAGTGCTCTCAGTTCTAGTCTGTAACCAATAGAAAAAACTCCCAAGAATATAGGAATGTTGTCATTTCTATTCCTGAGCAAAAAATATGTTCGACAACACAGGTATCCGAACAGAGGAGGAACACCTTCAGTAACCACTCACACAACCAGATCAAAGATCAACACACTGATGTTTTCACATGGTAAAACCCCTACAGGGAAACATGCACATCCCCAGCCAACGCGACCACTTGGAGCAATTTATTAATGCAAAAGAAAAAGATTACAAAGAGATTTTCTCAGAATCGATCATCGACAAATGACCCTCCATGCTCTTTAAATAGAGATCATGGACCAATCGGGTATTAAGCCACGTATCAATGCCCGTTAAGATCGAGGAGAATATGAACCGTCGGATCACTTTATGTCGGGAACATATCGTGATTGTCGGATTTCCTAACTACAAATGCATACTAATGCACACTAAGAAACACACTTTTACCTAATGACACATTAGACCAAGTAGATCTTAACTAAGTCCTATGTGTCTAAATATCCTAACATCCCCCCTTAAGATAAACTTGGGATATGATTGAAGGATTTACAATAGTGACACAATAGAAGAAGGAAAGAGGCATTAGAGCCTATCCCCCCTTAATGAATACTTCTTGAACTCCTAACATAGAGCGAAGTTTGGAAAACTTCGCTTTTGTAAGAGACTTTGTGAAAATGTTTGCAACTTGATCTGATGTAGGGAAAAAGAGCACTTCAATAACTTGATCATGAATGAGCTTTCTGATGAAGTGCATGTGTAGCTCGATGTGTTTGTTGCGTTGATGTTGAACTGAGTCTTTGGAGAGCTTGATGGCACTCTGATTGTCACACCAAAGGTTGGTCAGATGTTGTTGCTGGAATCCAAACTTTGAAAGAATCTATCAAAGCCACAAGCTTCCTGACTTGCATTTACCACTGCTCGATACTCTGCTTCTGCTGAAGAAAGTGCAATAGCTTGTTTTTTCTTACAGGTCCAAGTGACAGGTCCTGAACCAAGGCTGAAAACATAACCTGCAGTAGACTTTCGATCATCAGGGTCGTCGACCCAATCTAAATCAGTGAAACCAACCAATAAAGGAGTCCCCCCTGAACTGAATTGTACCCCGAACATACCGAAGTATCATTTTAGCTGCTTTCCAATGGCTTTCATGGGGTGTTTGCATATACCAGACAACAAGACCAACAACAAAGGAAAGATCAGGACGGGTATGAGTCAAGTATAAGAGGCTACCAACTAACTAATGATACGAGGTGGCATCAACTTAGGGAGAAGCATAGGTGGCAGTAAGCTTGACTCTAGACTGGAAGGGAGAAGGGGATGGTTTACAATCTTCCATGTGAAAGTGACGAAGAAGGCCACAAGCATACTTAGACTGGGAAAGAAAACTTCCTTCATTGGTTTGCAAAACTTGGAGGCCAAGGAAATAGTGCAAAAAGCCTAAGTCTATCATTTCAAATTTCTTATTAAGGCTAGTTTTCACATGGTTTAAAAGTTTTGAGTCACTAACAGTGAGGATAAGGTCATCAACATAAAGGACGTGGATTATGAGATGGCTTCCTACTTTCTTGGTATATACATTATGATCATAATGATATCTACAAAATCCGATGTCAATAAGAAAGTTGTCCATTTTGGCATACCAAGCTCGAGGAGCTTGCTTAAGACCATAAAGAGATTTCTTAAGGTGACAAACAAGGCTAGAGTCATTCTGGACATGTCCAGGAGGTTGTTCTATGTAGATTTCTTCTTACAAATCCCCATGCAAGAAGGTGGATTTAACATCCATCTAATGGACCTCCCATTTATGTGAGGCAGCAAGGGCAAGAACAAGGCGGATGGAATTAATTATGGCTAAAGGGGTAAAGGTTTCATTATAGTCGATTCCTTAAAATTTGGAAAATCCTTTGGAAACTAACCAAGCCTTGTGTCTTTCAACACTTCCATCTAACGCATACTTATTTATGTAGACCCATTTACATCTGACAAGTTTTCTTCCTTTTGGAAGAGGTACAAAATCCCAAGTATCGTTTTCCATTAAAGAATGATACTCCTCGTTCATTGGTGTATCCCAATCCGAATGACCTGAAGCTTCTGCAAATGTCTCTGGATCACGAGTTTCTGAAACTTGAGCCAAAATAGAAGAGGCTCGTTGGAACTAAGAATGTGTCTGACGCTGATATGAAGGATCATCAACAAGATCACCAGTTGCTTCTCATGTTGAACGGACCCATCTAGGAAGCAGTGGTGTTGCTTCTAGTTCAAGTTCAATGGACTCATATGGAGGAAGGTGAGTAGGCAGAGGTGGATTCTCATCCTCATTGTCATCATCTGAAGAAGAAACCATAATAGGAACAAAAGAAGGAACAAACGTCGAAGATGGCTTGTAGGCCGAAGAAGGCACAATCATCGAATTAGGCTCGCAGGCCAAGAGATTTTCATCAAATTTAACATCTCTTCTAATAATAATTTCATTACAATGTGGTTGAAGAAGTTTATAACCTTTAACATCTTCAGAATAACCAACAAATATACACTTCTCACTTTTAGGTTGCAATGCTTTCCTTTTCTCATCAGGAATGTGAGCCCATGCTATACTGCCAAGTATACATAAGTGACTTACAACTGGTTTAATTTTAGTCCAATCTTCTTCTGATGTTATATTTTTAAGAGCCTTTAAAGGAGTGTGATTTACTATGTAATTTGCACAGTTGATGGCTTTCGCCCAATACTTTAGACTTAATCCCTTATATTGGATCATACAATTAACCATTTCTTTTAATGTGTGGTTCTTTCTCTCAACAACACCATTTTTTGTGGTGTATATGGAACAATGTGTTGTATTTGGATGCCCTGTGTAGTGCAGTAACTTGTAAAATTATTGTTCACTTATTTGCCTCCATTATTTGTTCTTAACCTTTGAATTTGATGTCCAGATTGCTTTTCTACAAGGGCCTTGTAGGCCATAAACCTGTCAAAAACTTTTCTCTTAAGTTTTAAGAAGTAAACCCAAGTACGTCTGAAAAAATCATCAATGAAAGTTAATAACTACTTGCACCCAAAAAAAGAAGGAGAAGAAAGTTGACCACACAAGTCACTGTGAACAAGTTGCAAAGGGCTTGAGGCGTGCCAAGAGGCACGTTTGTCAAAACTATCCCGATGATGTTTTCCAAGAACACAACCGACACAAACACCGTCTCTGCATGAAATAAGAGGAAGACCAGTCACCATCTGTTGATTACATAGTTGCTGCAATGAGAGATAGTTTAGATGGCCAAACCGCACATGCCATAGTTTTCTCAAGTCATTGTTATGAGCAACAAAAATTGATGGAAAAGATAATGACCCAAAGTTGTCAAACGTGTACAACCTGGTAATATCATCAACAATTCCAGTTGCAAAAACATGCTTAGGATCTTTTAGATCCTTGATTGCAGCTTGGTGAGGTGAAAACTCTACAGTTTTACCTTCACCTGAATGAGTGCTTTGATATATTGATATAAGGTTACAAGAAAGACTTGGAACACATAATAAATCATTGAAATGACCATTATCTACTTGAACTATTCCAGATCCTACAACACTAAGAGATCTATCATCACCACCAAATATATTATTGGTGTTACATTCATTTAGAGAAGAAAATATGTCTTTATCCTTAGCCATATGATAAGATGCTCCAGAATCAATAAACCACTCATTAAAAGAAGAAGTAGAAGTTGCATTGAAGGAGAAACCAGAAGCAGAAAGTGCATGTCCATGAGAAGAAGAAGAAGAATCAAAACTCATGTTGTGTTTCTTCATCATTGCTTCTAAAGCTGCCATCTTCTTGAAACATTTGGACTCATCGTGACCATCTTTATCACAAAAGTTGCATTGTTTATCAGTGCTCTTATTTTTAGATTTTTCTCCTTTATCACCATTAGGAGTTGAAGCTGTCTGAGTGGGTTTGGGATCCTTATGTTGCTTGTTGTTTTGGTGAGGATGTTGCTTCTTGGGATTCTTGGGTTTATCTTTCTACTGGGCGACTAAGGCTTTGTTGGAGGTACCTATTGTGTTGATCACTCCAAGTTGTACAAGCTTATCTTTCTCTCTAATAAAAGCATCACAAAAGGACTTAAGAGTGGGTTTTTGATAAACTTTCCCTAGAGCCTCTGTCATGGCATAAAAGGTAGATATAAACACATAATATGCACTGCCTAGGTTAGAAATAATAATATAGATGCAATGCTCTTCCTCTAGTTTTATCTCACATTCTTGACATAAAATTTTGAGTGTTTTAAACTTAGTGTGACACACCCCGACCTCACACCGGCCGGGGACAAGCCACTCCTCAGATGCTTTTCTTAGTTCTAACCGTATTTGTAACATTCCCAACCTTCAACAGGCCAGGCCATGCTACTCCTGAACACTCTTTCATGCTCAAATACCAATTTGAAACATCCCCGATCATTCATGCCGGGCCACGCTACACTAGAGAACACATTCGTTCTCTGTGTGGAACATACTGTAACATACTTAGCATCCTAACTAAGTTATGTCACGTATAATTTTCTAACTGCATGCAATTAAAACATATGCACACACAAAACTCTTGCGGAAGCTTAATATATAAAATGTGAACAGACATTTACGATATGTTTATGCATGAATTCACACTGAAATAGTAGTAAACATATACATGTAGCATATACATGCAATACCCATAAGCATACAGACAACTAAAATCATGCATAAGATAAACCCATAAAAATAACACGTGAATAACAATGCAGCATGTAAATTAATCACACAATTGACACTTATCTTTGTGAGAATATCACCAACTGTGTGCAGACCTTCCACAAACCTCCCAACATTAGACCACACTGTTCATCACTCTCAACAGTGAGTCACCCCCAAGTTGGGACTAAACTCCACCCGGGTAAAGGGGTTCCTAACCAGGTTAAGGGTTCATGAACAACAAGAAAGACTCTGTCTCAAGTGCTCACTCAACTAATAGCCTACAGTCCCTCATTCCCCACATGCTTGTCCCACCCAAGGAAGTGTGCCCCTTCTCTACTCGACATTCCCTCGACTGCCCCACTTCCTTTCCAAGGCTTCAACAACGTGACGGATAGGAAGTCTCAGAGCCTTGTAGATGTAGTTCGGCACCCTCAAAAAATCAATCCCCAACAATTCTCTCACCCAAAGAATCGCTCACGGGCCTGACAACCCGCCTCTTCAATATCCCACGGGCCTGACAACCCGCTTCTTCAATCCCGCTCCCAAGCTAACAATCACCCAATAGAAGGCTCTGGATACAGGTTCAGGTAAAGTCATGAAGATACAATGGATCGTTCAATGGCTGCCAATATTCATGGATGATTGACTGTATATCTCAGTGACGGATGAATCAGGGAAAGATGATGGTCAAAATGATAGGGAGATTACCAAAATGAGCTAAGTCCCAACAATATGTATGCATGCCCCCAACTTGACACGTGTCATGTTGGAAGCTACTTTGGCCCACTTGTCTCCAGCTTTAGAACTTAGGATAACATAATTATCCATACTTTATAATTTAAGAAATATTAATGTAATATTCCTTAACTTAGCCCCTTCCCTTTCCCTAACTAGTGGAGTTTAGTCCCCCATATATTTTATCGTGGTCGGTATGCACGCAACGATGTATCTTATATTAAATATGAGATATGTACAAAAACAGGCACACTAACCTTTAACATCTAGGCTCTCTGGCCTAATCAAAACATAAGCATCCCAGCTTATAATAACTGGCTCACCAGCCTATAAAACATATCATATACATAAAGGCTCCCTGGCCTCAATATCATGCGCACTTAATAGTCTACGCGCGGTATCCTGGAACATGCCCAATTCATCATTTTACTGCGCAGTACATGTGCGCACTACACCATGGAAGATGCATGTCAATATATATACAACAACTCACCAGCTTAAGTACATTTACATTTACATTTACATATACAATCGGGTTCAGCCTAGGGATATTACAATCCCGTCCCCTTATTTATGCACTGTCCTCAGTGCATCATGTATATATGTACAACAAAATTTTCAAAAACCCTCAGTGCATTATATATCGCGTACCATTCAAACTCTTTAAAGTCTCCAATCTTTAGCTATTGAAAGCTTGTCACCCATCTGGTCCTCTACTTTCCAGGACCAATTCTGGTACTCATACTGCAACTTGAAGTCAATTGCTCTATTCCATAGAGCTAGTTCAAGAAATAATTCAGCTCATTGTTCCTTATTACATGCTTCAATTAAACTTCATTGAAGCAACAATTGGATGTAGATTCATGACGTTCCACCCAACCTTATATCTCACTGCTGATAATCTCTCAGCAGTGTACCATTTCCAAGCATGGAATATGACTTCATCAAGACAATGGCTTCTCAAGATAACCACGACCCACGATCAATATCAACATTGTCTAGGCCAAGGTACTAAACTTCAACAACACTTCAACCAATGGTCTCTCTTCCCCACATGCCTGTACAACTAAAGGTAGTATGCACCTTCATTGTCCAACAGCTCCTCGGCTACTCATCTTCCTTTCCAGGCTCCAGTATAGGCCCGACAGGAAGTATCAGAGCACCATGGATCCAAGAGTTCCCACTTTAATCATTATCTTTTCATCTCAGCAGCACTCCCACCAACGGTCTCTCTCTTCCCCACATGCCTGTACAACCCAAGGTAGTAGACACCTTCATTATTCCATAGTTCATCGGTTGCTCAACCTCCCTTCCAGGGCTCCAGTATAGGCCGGACAAGAATTATCAGAGCATAAGGGCTCCAAGAGTTCCAACTTTAATCAATATCATCTCATCTGCATCACACACATGCAGTTGTCATGAGAGAGCATTATAAAAATTCCATTTTATAAATCAATTAATTTCATAAGGAATTCGACTTTTCCCGAATATGAAATTCTATTTATATTGCATACAACCAATAGATGGTCAGCATTTTCTGTATATCCTAATTCATCATGCACGTCACCTTATGCAATGATTCTTAGAATTGCCTGCACCTAGAAATTCAATCACAATTACCAAACAAATCAACCAATTAGAATGACTCGTCATTCTATTCATATGCATCAACATAATTAATAACAATAAGTTCATTTCTTCAATTTTCTGAACAAAAGTTTTATGTAGTCACTATTCCTGTGACCACCTCACTTGCAACTTTCCTATTGCAATGTTTACCAGTTCTTGAAATGTTCTTAACTTCATGAGTTAGCAACATTTCAAATATTTAGTATAATTATTTTCATGCAAAAGCATATATACATGCACTCACAAAATGCATTTGGCAAAAATGCATTTAAGTATACAATTCAATCATGTATGAGTGCAACTGTGTCACTTACCAGGCATGAGTGCAACTCTCAATGCCTAATTACTTAATGCACCTTTGCATTGACTTTCAGAATGAACCTTATCTAAGTCATGCATCTCACCGTCCATAAATTGGAAATTTGGCCAGTGTCTTGACCCATATCCACACACTTCCCATTGTCTTCACAATTACTTGGATGCCTTCCTTTTCGACCTAAACACTACATCAAGAATACAATTTTGTAGTGTTTATTAGTGTTAGAAAAAAGGTTGCAGTCCAAGTTTCATTTAAAGTAGGAAGCTCATTGGGTATTTGTGTGGCACATAACCTTTCTATAACCATACCTTGCCATATCCAACCCTGTCCTAGTCTCATACATGACTAGATTTCTTAGCATCATTCCTATAACATGTTCTTATCTTTTCCTTTCTGCAATTATTGTCTCATAACCAAATTAACATGACATGATACTATGTCAGTGTGTGCATTCAAAAGCTAAAAAGATTTGGTAACTATAACAAGCCTCTAGCCTTTACCACACCTAGTGGTAACTTAATCTTGTCAATGCACTTAAACAATACCATACAACGTAGTAACATCCCAATTTTGGAAAATTCTTACCTGGATTTCCCTTTGGCAATTACACACATAATTTCCAGAAGAGGAATACTTACCTGTAGGGCTGTCATTAAACGAGTTTAATGCTACCTGATCAGTTGATGACAATAGGAGCTCTTATGCTTCCTTATCGGCCTTATGATTCAATATTCTAGCTTTATGTTGCTTTCATCCGTGTGCAGCAACATTATCAACAACACTTGCAAACATGCAAGTATTATCACCCTTTGGCTGTCCCAATAAGCCATATAATACTTGTTGCTACAGTAATTGCAACAACTTCTTTCCTCCTGTATCACGTTTCCTTATTTATCCCAGAAGTCTTCCCTTCTCCTGGATTCCTGAACCTTCAAATGCTCTTCATTGTAATTGTTGTGCATGATTATTTATGATCTGAGCACCTTCTTAGCCAAAACACTCTTGGTTGTCTTTGTTTTTCCATCCAAATACTAAGATGATATTAATCTTCAGATTTTCTTTATTTTTTGGATCCATCTATCCCAACTCATACTTGGATGAATTATGATTCCAATCTTGTTGTCTTATAGACTTTGGATCTTCAATATCCATTTATTTTTCAGATCCCTCTGATCCAACTCCTCCATGACCCCATTCTATTTCTAGTCATGTTTTCTCAGGAACCTTGGACCATTAACACCAACTTCTTCTTGAGGTGCTTGATTTATCCTTTCCTTAACTGATCATATCAGTACTTGGATTTGCTTGCTACTTATTACTTTCCTTGCCTTGACCAATCTGATTTCAACCTACCTTGCACAATCCAATTCTATTATGCCATAGTAATGCCCTTCATACCATGCTTTCACTGCGCACTATGATGATCATAAGGGAAGCATTACTCTAATTTCATAGCTAATCCATAGATATGATGCACTTCTTATCCATATGCAATAAGCCTCTTTCTTTATCTGATTACTGTCATTCAGGTAGTCAATTCCTTTTATAATAGATTTGACTCCTATGTATTGCTTTAATCTGTAACTGGTTTCTTTGGAAGTGAATATACTTTCACTAATTCTTTCACTACCTGATCTATTCCTTTGTCCGGATTCCATTGAATAATTAACTAACATAAGAGGGCTTCCTGTAGTGGCTTCCAAAGACTTTATGGCTGCACCAAGATTCATACCTTAACCTTTTGTAGTCTTGGCCTTTGATCATCTTCTGAAATATTTTGTCATAGCACTCTTTCCCTGAGTACCTCTGCAAAATATTTTTAGCTAAGACCCAAGTCTCAAGAACTACATCATCACAGATACTTGATAGTTTGGAGAACCGGAAAAACCATCGTGGTTTTTAAAACAAATGCGTGGCGCCTCCAGAGATACATTGGGCGAAAGGCGGTTTGTCGAAACCACCTTTGTCAAAGTTTCGATGTCACGTGCTTCAATATGTCAAAACCACCACTCGTGGAACGGGCGATGGCTAGTCAGATCACCCCTTTTTACTCATTCGGTACTTCCCAACCATGTGACGTCAGCTGAACGCCGCCATGTAACGAACTCAAAAGCTAATCATTTGAAATGGATTAGTCGAGCATGGCAAACCAACGCACTTGTACATAGTCTGTCTGTGCTTCATGACTGGGGTTCTATAACTACCAATTCTTAAGTATGGAGGCATCAACTTATCCATAAATGGAGTAATCTCCAAATTTGCTCGACCTTCTGATCTCTGTAAAATCATTTCGGTGTCCACAAAACTGAGGTACATGGACAACGCTAAATCCAGTGAGACTGGTTATTTGGGCAACATGGTACATTTTCCTGCGAATAAGGAGGAAAGGGTACTTGCACACATTCTAGCGACTAAATTCCACACAGAGCTGGCTATAGACTCGCAGTTGGAAGTCAAGTTGAATCCCACTATGAAGGATTTAGTCATCAACAGGCCAGTTGCTAAGAAGAAAAGGAGCAAGCAACAAAAGAAGGAAACCACAGTTGAAACGGTCGAAAGTGTTGGAGAGAATCAACCAGTCTGGTTATATTCTTTAAAGGAGGAGATCACTAAGATGAAATGAGTCCTCAAATTAAAATTCAAGTACATTTCAACAAATTTTGGACAGCTGGTAGCAGAGAAAAAGGGCCCCAGAGGTGGTAACTGTTATTTTAAATCATTCCCTTTTTGCAACTTACCTCTATTTTTTTAGCTATATGCGGAAGTCCGAGTGTTTCGAATTCTACAAATAATTCCTCTGTATATATATATATATATATATATATAATCTCGAGGAAGAAAAAGGGAAAAAGGAACCTGTCCTCTGAGCAGGAAGACTTTTTGTAATTTTGGAATTAAAATGAATATATAAATCCAGTAGCGGATTTTGGACTGTTTAAGAAAAGACTCTGACTGGTGGTGATATGCATCTTGTTTTCTTTTATAGTATGTGTTTCTTGTAAGCTTATATTTCACTTTCATCTGTCTGAATCGGAAGAATATAAAACCTAGAATTCATCTCTGAAATGCTTTTGGCTTAGCAATTTAGACTATATTTATTTCTTCTCAAACCAACTCTGAATTCATTTTAAATAATGCTCTGATGCGGTTGTGTGTTTCTTTTATGTTAATACCATGCAAATTTCTGTTAAACTCAGACTCATCACCTTAATTAACCTTCTCCTCTTGATAGTTCAATGTTCCGACAATACATCGTTCATTCCAGACTCCATAGCCCAAAGGTTGTCTCCGTTCCTCCAGTCATTCAACAACAAACCCCAAAACAAACCTAATCTAGCCAAAATTTTCTATAGATATACCCAGCGACACGAGAGAGTCCTCAAAAACGCTCTGCAAAAAGATGACATTCAAACAGTGTAAAACGTCGCGGAAATTCGTTGGTTTTATGTTGTTGTTCGCCTTCCAATCAATTTCGCGCGCTAAAAATTTCAGCCTGTACACCCATATTTATTGTGCACAGCAACACCACCAGGTAAATCGTGCTTCCATGCACCTATAACCATTAATCGTTTCCCTTCCGTCGCATTACTAACTTGCGCGCATTATTTTTGCGTTATGTGCCAATACCCCCTGCGCGTAGTTTTAGTTCTTGCACTGATACCTGTTGTGCATAGTTTTTGTATCGCGCACTGATATACCACATGCATTTCGCTCTATGCATTGCACCATGCCAAAGTTCAATATGATCCCCACCGCACACCATTATCTGTGCGCACCATTGATTACACTGTCGTGAGACAACTTAGACTCATATTGTGCGCGCATCAACCAAACTCCTATGTGCTTTGCAATACTGTGCACACCACGTGCACCATTACTATGTGTGTGTACACCTCACAATGCTAACTTTAGCGTGTGCATCTGCACACAATATTCTTTCGTGCGGCGCCACCATTTACCGCGCGCACCTGCACGCTAAAAATTTCCACGTGGTACCGAAATTTAGCATGGTCACCAACATGCCATTATCTTGTCGCGCAATACCAAATTTTAACTATCACATGCTTTCCATTGCATATCATGCATTTTTAGTGCACCACCTGTGCACATTCACCTTTATGCGCATCAAATCCTCGTGAATTCCGTTCCATCTGTCATGGCTTAACTGTAACTTCAAATTTGACCAATTCCAAGTTCGAATTTGCCAAGACAGATATTAAATCAGTAATATTTCATCACTTGACCGAATTTCTCCATTTTCTCATGAATTCACCCACAAAAATTGGGGATTTTCCCCATTTCCGCCTAGTTGTTGTTACTTTTTGCCATGGACGGTCTACAACTGAAATATGGCCACTTCAAATTAAATCCTCTGTGACATTTTGCTTCAACTCAACTTTCTCGACCCTTCAAGCTCAGTGTTGAAAACTGAAGCTCTGATACCAATTTGTGACGCACCCTAGCCTCACACCGGTCGGGGACAAGCCACTCCTCAGACGCTTTGCTTAGCTCTGACCATCTTTGTAACATTCTCAGCCTTCAACAGGCCAGGCCATGCTACTCCTGAACACTCATTCATGCTCAAATACCAATTTGAAACGTCCTCGACCATTCATGTCGGGCCACGCTACACCAGAGAACTCATATGTTCTCTGTGTGGAACATACTGTAACATACTTAGCATCCTAACTAAGTTATGTCACATATAATTTTCTAACTGCATGCAATTAAAACATATGCACACACAGAACTCTTGCGGAAGCTTAATATATAAAACATGAACAGACATTTACGATATGTTTATGCATGAATTCACACTGAAATAACAATAAACATATACAGGTAGCATATACATGCAATACCCATAAGCATACAGACAACTATAATCAGGCGTAGGATAAACCCATAAAAATAACACATGAATAATAATGCAGCATGTAAATTAATCACACAATTGACACTTATCTTTGTGAGAATATCACCAACTGCGTGCAGACCTTCCGCGAACCTCCCAGCCTTAGACCACATTGTTCATCACTCTCAACGGTGAGTTGCCCCCGAGCTGGGACTAAACTCCACCTGGGTAAAGGGGTTCCTAACCAGGCTAAAGGTTCATGAACAACAAGAAAGAATCTGTCTCAGGTGCTCACTCAACTAACAGCCTACAGTCCCTCATTCCCCACATGCATGTCCCACCCAAGGAAGTGTGCCCCTTCTCTGCTCAACAGTCCCTTGGTTACCCCACTTCCCTTCCAGGGCTTCAACAACGGGCCGGATAGGAAGTCTCGGAGCCCTGCAGTTGTAGTTCAACACCTTCAGGAAATCAATCCCCAACAATTCTCTCACCCAGAGAATTTCTCACGGGCCTGACAACCCACCTCTTCAATATCCCACGGGCCTGACATCCCGCTTCTTCAATCCCTCTCCCAAGCTAAAATTCACCCAACAGAAGGCTCTGGATACAAGTTCAGGTAAAGTCATGAAGATACAATGGATCGTTCAATGGATGCCAATATTCATGGATGATTGACTGTATATCTCAGTGACGAATGAATCAGGAAAAGATGATGGTCAGAATGATATTGAAATCACCAAAATGAGCTAAGTCCCAACAATATGTATGCATGCCCCCAACTTGACACTTGTCATGTTGGAAGCTACTTTGGCCCACTTGTCTCCAGCTTTAGAACTTAGGATAACATAATTATCCATACTTTATGATTTAAGAAATATTAATATAATATTCCTTAACTTAGCCCCTTCCCTTTCCCTAACTAGTGGAGTTTAGTCCCTCGTCTCTTTTATCATGGTCGGTTTGTGCGCATCGATGTATCTTATATTAAATATGAGATATGTACAAAAACAGGCACACTAGCCTTTAACATCTAGGCTCTCTAGCCTAATCAAAACATAAACATCCTAGCTTATAATAACTAGCTCACCAACCTATAAAACATATCATATACATAAAGGCTCCCTGGCCTCAATATCGTGCGCACTTAATAGCTTGCGTGCGGTATCCTGGAACATGCCCAATTCATCATTTTACTGCGCAGTACATGCATGCACTACACCATGGAAGATGCATGTCAATATATATATAACAACTCACCAGCTTAAGTACATTTGCATTTACATATACAATTGGGTTCAGCCTAGGGATATTACACTTAGATAGATAGTCTTCAATGCAAGAAAAATCATTTGGACTTAAAATCAATATTTGATTTTCTAACTGATGTGCTCGAATAATATTGTGTTTACCAAACACAGATTCAAGCTTTTCCCAAACTTCATCGGGGTCATCAATTTTTTGAAGGTGTAACCTTAAATAAGGAGAGAAGGACATTCCAATCACTCCACATGCTTTGTCACTCCTAATATCCCATTTGACTTTCTTATCAGCATCAGTGGGTTCTTTTTCCTTTCCCAAGGTAATCTGATACAAGCCTTTACTTCTTAATAAATCCTCCATATGGGATTTCCATTGGAAGTAGTTGGTGTTGGTAAGCAAACGATTACTGGAAGAAGACATATTAAATATGAAAATAATGTGGATTAAAAATTGAAATTGATGATCTGAATGGAAATATCTCAAAAAGTTAAGCGGTTTTAAAACAATAAACGGCATTGAAAATGGACTTCGGATGTGAAAGTTATGTCATTTAAAAAAAAAAGGTATAAACGGTAACCAAAGAACCACATGGTGATGATACCCCTCCAAATAAACTCACTTTTACAAATAAGTTGTTTGATGAAGTGACCCACTTTTATAAAAAGAAGTGGGACCCACTTTTATAAAAAGAAGCGGGGATCACTTTTACAATGAAGTTACTTTATAAAAGAAAGTTGCATGCAAAATATTAAAAAAAAGTAACAAAAATAGAGACTTGAACTCAAGACCTATTCCTCAATAAGGCAACTTTTAACCAAGTGGGTTAGCAAAACATATTGTATTGTTTAGCAGGAGGATAGGGGGTGTTGTTGTTGTGGAAGACGACCTTGGAGAGCATGCAAAAAAAAACTCTTTTCACACAAGAAAAAAAATTCACTTCTCAATGACAAAAAGGGTTAGATCTCGGTTAGCTTACCCGAAACATGAACATTTTCCTATCTGTTTCTGATTTTCTGAGATCGCACAGGGCACGGGGAAAGAGCAGACGCATATCTAAAAGAATAGTAACCCAGAAACAAACAATATAAAACCAAAATAATACTCTGCAAAAAATTTAAAATGGCATATTCATGCTTTATACCTCCAGATATAGCTGAAATGGATGTATCTTGGGCAAACATAAACCTTTTCGAGTGAAAAGAAAAACATCCCTAACCTAAATGAGCGCTCCAGATGCAATGGAACAGTCCTATCAACCCAGAAATGTACGAAAATGGTATAAAACAGAGATGAGGCAACTCGGCTTCACGATCTCGATCTACAACAAGAGTGGGTCTTCAAACAGGCTTTGATATCGTGTTCGACAACACAGGGATTCCAACAGAGGATGAAAACCTTCAGTAACCACTCACACAACTTGATCAAAGATCAACACACCAATGTTTTGATGTGGTAAAACCCCTACGAAGAAACATCCATAGCCCCAACCAACATGGCCACTTGGAGCAGTTTATTAATGCAAAAGAAAAGTATTACAGAGAGATTTTACAAGAGAGTTTCTCACAATCGATCATCGGAAAATGACCCTCCATGCTCTTTAAATAGAGATCATGGACCAATCGTGTGTTAAGCCACAAATCAATGGTCGTTAAGATCGAGGAGAATATGAACCGTCAGATCACTCTATGTCGAGAACATATTGTGACCGTCAAATTTCCTAACTATAAATGCATACTAAAGAAAAACACTAAGAAACACACTTTTACCTAATGACACATTAGACCAAGTAGATCTTAACTAACTCATAAGTGTCTAAATATCCTAACAAAATATGCCCTCTTGCGCTATATAAATAGGGGATTCACATTCCTAAGGGGGGCAACAATAATTGTTATTGGCATTGTAATACTTTTCTTCACTTAATATATAAGATTGATGCATGTTTACCTATGTACCATTGTCTCTTAAGTGCATGGGGTTCAATTTTGTAGCCAGGTACACAGGTCGAACCCTTGGAGGGGGCCCACTCCAAGGTGAGGCACTGTGTATGCACTCTTACATATGTGTTAAGTGTATGATGTAGCTTTTACCTTGTTTATGTTAATTTCTTTCTTAAAATTTATTTGCTTCATTTCTAGTAGAATGCTTGGTTGTAGAAGTAGGTTATTAGAATACACTTATGATGACAATCTAATAACCGAGAAAAAGAAGTGTTATCACTGGACTAGGTAGTTGATGGTATCACTCTAAGAGGATCCATACATTAGAGTTGAAATCACAAGTGTTAGAAGCTAATTCCTGTGTGTTTTAATTTCCCGCAAGTGTACTTTAATTTTCTATAATGCAAATTATTTTTCTTTGTAGAAGAATGTTAAGAAACCTATGGGAGTTAAGAATATGTAGCCCACACATACAATGCATGACATCTCACAAGTGTTAGGACCTCGGGCTGGCAATTTAATGAGAATGTATCTTGTTACTCTCGTTTTCAACTATAGGGTAATAAAGTAGTCGTTGCCAAATATGATTCCTCTTATGTCGATAGTTGATCTACTCTACTCCATTCTGTTGATATTTAACCAACCAAATGCCAGGTTCACAAAGGAGAGTTTGAATGGTCATGTTGGTGCTTCTTTTATGCAATTTTTGTAGAAATTGCTTAACTATTTTTCTGTAGAACTCCACCCATTTAAGCACTAATTCATCTTCAACACGACCGATCTCAATTAGTTCCACCATTGCCAATCTATCTAGGGATCTTTTCTACAACAATTCTAGTTAAAATTGGTTGTATTTATTCTTATATCCCACATATATTGTTTATGCAAAGGAAATTGACCTCGCTTTTGGGCTGGTTTTTTGATTGGTCAAAAACTTGCCCCAAGTTCCCTTCTTTTGATAATCACACTTTAAGAACTTGTGGGAAAGTTGTTGTGCAATGATATACCTCTCTCTCTCTCTCTCTCTCTCTCTCTCTCTCTCTCTCTCTCTCTCTATATATATATATATATATATATTAAACCCCCACTTGTAGTTTATGCGCACTTATTTTATTCTATTTATCAAAAGCCCTAATTTGTAGAGGAAACGAGTGGGAGATTTAGAAGCACGGAGAAATCAGGGGGTAGAAACTGCCTTGGGATAAGCTAAGAACACCCCAAATAAGGACTAATCTCTCAAGGGTGTAGGTTAACGTTCAACTAAAATGCCCCATTTTCCAGTTTTCAATGCATTTTTCCTATATATTTTATTGGGAACTCTGAAATTGTGATTTTTGTAGGATAAAGATGCAACTCCATCAATGTATAATCACGCTCTAAGAATTTATTGGTATCTCTATACTCACTCGCCACAAATATCATCAAATTTGCAAAATCACTATAAATTGTGAGGAAATTGCAAATACATGGCTTTTGTGATACAAATCAAGACAACACATTTTAGTTAATCAATGAACAACCCCTCTCCCAAGAGCATCATATTAGCGACATTTTAGAGAACTTGTGGATTTCTCTACAGGGTTATTTATCATTGTTTTTCCAAGTAAGTTGTTCGATCCTATGAGGTTATGTTATGGTGGTGATGTTGTTTGTGAAAGCATGGAGATTAACATATTGCCCTAAATTTTTTAATGCAAACATGCAAAGTTTAATGTTTTATTTTGATTGAATCATGTTTAGTAGAGTTTTAAATTTACCCTTTTGAAAGTGGTGAAATCATATATGGTGAGGTAATGGTGCTTATAATAGGAGATAAACAATAGTTAAAAGGGTTGTGAGTTTTTCAACCATATGAAGCCTATTTTTTATATTTAACATATGAAGGCAAAGAAAAATCATTTTGCACTTGAGGGGATTTGAATGTATTCCCGTATATTTCTTGGTCACATGCAATTAAGGGGATGATATTTTAAGTGGATCCAAATTATCTACCTTTTAATGAGGTTATTAATAAAAAAAATTAGGAATTTAATGTAAAGGTTGTTTTCAAATGTTTTATTTGAGTTTGGTTTTTACAACACAAAGAGAAACTTGTTAAAGCGATTTATTATTAAGTGTGTGAGGACATAAAGTGTAGATGTTGTTTTTCTTTGGATGAAGATCTATTTGTCTTAGATTTCACTGTAGTGAGTCAAGGACCCTATGTATTTTTTAGGGGGGGAGCAGAGACAAGACTGAGAAAGGTCTATGATCTTGTGTGTATTTGAAGAGATTGGATGTAGTGTGATGTAGTGATTCACATAAATTAAGGGATATTGCATGACAACAACTTGAAGGTACTATTGTAGAACCTAGATAGTCACAAGATATGGTGGAGGTAAATGTGGAACCAAGGAAATGAAGCTAGGGTGGTGAGCAGTCAGATGTGCATTTGCTATTGTAAAACCTCACATAAGAGATGAATTTGGATGTTGTGCATTGTTCATGTTTTTAAGATGGTGTCAAGTTGATATAAGATAAATGAGAAAGGATGAAGAGACAATGTGAAGGTTTTCATAGTTGTCATTGATCTTAGGAAGCATACACCCTAGGAGGTATGGTGATTGTTAATTGAAGGATCACAAAGAGGTTGATGGATGATGAGAAGGTTAATAGTTTGTCCACTTATTATCTAACTCCTATAATAACAAAGTAGTTGCTAGTATTGCTCAATTTCAAGTTTTGAACCTTCCCTAACACTTTTTTTGTTTTACCTTCTTTGCAAGGAAAGTTGAAACAAAGAACAAGCATGAGGTTATATATTTACAACTTTTGGGACTATTTGGTTCGGGTGCATATGGCATTTGGATATCTGACATCTACCTGCCTTTCAAACTTCTTTGATACTTGAAAGTTGTCTTCACAATTCGTTAAGGCAATGCTTATTTTGATGATTGAGACTACCCAACTTGCAGTGGATGTGCATACGAAGTCCATTATCTTACATGTGTCTTATGAGCTCTAATTGCATATTCTGAGTCAATTATTTCTTGTTCTTGTCATTAGGACTTTTAAACTTATGTGGCTATATGTTTCATATGTGCCTTTGGTTCAAGCCTAGCTTGTATGAATGTTTTTGAATGTGTCCTTGTTACCTAGAATTGAATTACAATTATGTAAATATATAGGAGGCCAGTGCAACATGGAATTGAACTGCTAAGTACAATGTCAAAATGCTATTTTCTATAATTAAACTAATCATTCAATAGATATTTTGTACTTCATCCAATGTTTACTTAAGAAAGAGAGTATGATATATATTATGCATCCTTGATATAATCATGCATGTTTTCTTTGTAACTTATAGGGGAAGCAATCTTCTATGCCCATGTGGTATTATTTGGACTTACTAGCCCCATTGTTGATCATAAACTATGACCAACAAGAGCTATGACCACAAGAACTATGACCGATAATAACTATGACCACAAGAACTATGAAAAAGGAACTATGACTGATAAAGAAACTATGACCTTGAGAACACTACAAGAACTCTGACCCATAGTAACTCTAACTGATGGGAATTATGACCACAATAAATCTAACTAATAATAACTTTGATCAACAAACGAACAAAAGGATTATAATTTATCAATGATAATAGTCCCCTAATCAAAGTTCTTTGTTAATAAATTCCTTGGAACTATGAATGACAAACGTTAGTCATAGTTCCTTCGTCATAGTTCTTATGGTCATAGTTCATGTTAGTCAAAGTTGTTGACTGACAAAATAACTATGACCTTGTGAACTATGACCAACAAAGGAACTCTGACAGATAGGAATTCGTCGATTAAAGTTCATATCAGTCAGAGTTCTTGAGGTCATATTTCCTTTATCGGTAATAGTTCATGTCGATTAGAGTGTCTGAGATCATAGATCCTCTATCAATCATAGTTCATGTTGGCTAAAATCTATGACCCATAGAAACTCTAATCAACAAGAATTATGACCACGTGACCTGTGATGAAGGAACTATGACTGACAAAGGATTTATGACCTTAGGAACTCTAGCCAACATGAACTTAGTGATGCTAATTGACAAGCAATTTGATTGACGAAGGAACAAGAGGATCATATTTTATCAATCATAATAGTCCCCTAATCAAAGTTCCTGGTTAAGAAATTCCTTGAAATTGTGATCGGAAAATAAAGGTCATAGTTCCTTCATCATAGTTATTTTCAGTCAAAGTTACTAACTGATAAAGGAACTATTCCCTAGATAACAACAAACGAAGGTCATAGTTCCTTTGTCGGTCAAAGTTCATTTGTCATAGTTCTTGTGGTCATAGTTTCTGTCAATCAGAGTTCCTAACTGACAAAGGAACTATGACCTCAGGATATGTGATCGACAAAGAAACTCTAATTGATAGGAACTCATCGATTAAAGTTCCAATCGGTCATAGTTCCTTTGTCATTCATAGTTCTTGTCGATTAGAGTTCCTGAAGTCGTAGTTCCTTAGTCACACATAGTTCATATAGACTAGAGTTCCCAAGTGTCGTAGTTCCTTTTTCGGTCATAGTTCGCGTCTTTTAAAGTTCCTATTGGCTAGAATTCCTAAGATCATAGTTCCTTTGTCAGTCATAATTTTTATGGTCGTAGTTCTTGTGGGTCAGATATCCTATCAGCTACAGTTCCTAAGGTCATAGTTCCTTTGTCGATCGGAAACTATGACCCAAAAGAACTATGAAAAAGGAACTATGATCGACAAAGGAACCATGAACTCAAGAAATCTAACCCATAGTAACTTTAACGAATGGGAACTATGACCACAATGACTCCAACTGATAAGAACTTTGATCAACGAAGAAACATGAGGATCATAGTTCATCGGTCATAATAGTCCCCTAATCGACATTCCTAGTCAAGAAATTCCCTGGAACTATGATCGACAAACGAAGGTCATAGTTGCTTTGTCAGTCATAGTTCCTTCCTCATAGTTCCTATTAGTCAGAGTTCTTAACTGATAAAGGAACTATGACTAACAAAGGAACTCTGACCAACATGAACTCATCGATCAAAGTTCCTATCGTTTAGAGTTCTTGAGGTCATATTTCCTTTATTGATAATAGTTCCTATCTATTAGACTTTCTAAGGTCATAGTTCCTATCATCCAGAAACTCTGACCGACAAGAACTATGACCACAAGACCTATGATGAAGGAATTGTGACTGACAAAGGAACTATGACCTCAGGAGCTCTACCCAACATGAACTATTAAGTACCATAGACCTAAATACAAAAACACATACAAGAATATCCAACAGAATATAGAAAACCCTTAAGGCAGAGCAACACCTTACAACTTACCCTTTTAAGGAAGGGATCCACTCCTTATCACTTTCTTCTTCGAGGGGGAAACCTTCCAATGAGCTATGCTCCAAATACAATACTCATCAACATGCCCATTACATTGTTTACACCTATTTGTATAATACTACCTACCAACTAAGAAAATTCTAGAGGTTGAACCTTCTAGTAGGTGGAACCTTCTGTTAAGCCCTCTTACATTTATTATGTTCACACCAGGCCTTATTTACTAAAATTGGAATCCATACATAACAATACATCTCTACTATTATTCCCCTTGGGTACCTCTCTAGGTACCCCATATTATCCCCCTGAGCTACAATACATGCAAGGGAGGACTGGTCCATGAAGAGCCTCTCTTGGTGCTAGACAAGGTGAACTTAAAGACGAGCCAAACAAAAGAGAAGAGCCATTAGACGTCTTATCTTAATGCATGAACTAGGAAATTTAATGATCAAAGGGAAAGGGAAGAGAACTTACCTTGAACCCTTCCAAGTGGAGCATTGAGCACTTTGTTGGCCTTATAGAAACCTTGTTCTTCCAAGCAACCTCTAAGAAAATTATTACAACCCTTGAAAAATAACTAGAACTCACAAGAACAGAAAACGATACTCAATAGATATCATTAATCTCCAATGATTTCATATGGAGGAGGACTTCTCCTTTTATAGGTGAGAAGATTCCTTAATTACAATGTAAAACCATGTGCTAGCTCAAACCATAAGCTTCAAAACCATAGGAAAAATATAAGTTATAATAAAATAATCTGATAATATGCTCACAAGGTACAATGTCCCTCAATAAAAGTGCTAACGTTCACATAAATGGTCCAACCAAGTAAAGTCAATGGTCCAAGACAAGTCAAATGGTCAAATGTTTAGTTCCTCCATCCAAGGAATGGTCCAATAAGTGTACATATATCCCAATGCACAATACCCACTTGAAGTATGTGTTGTCTTAGGATTTGATGCATGTATAAGGGTCAATGTTGTTCTCCTTGGTAAGACTTAGGCAAGCACTAAAACTAACCCCTTTGTTATGATGTGCTAAAGTATGTTACCAAGTGCTACTAATTAATGGCTTGTTATTGGCCCAAGCTCCCCCTCGTAGGGTGGGACTTTCTCCGAGCATGAGTTTGAGCAACAACATGTACAATACCATTGAATGAACTCGTGTTGGATGAATGATGTGGCCATGAAAATTACGTGTGGGAATTTGGACTGCTTATTACTTTACTTCCATTTTTTAATGCTTTGAGCTCATCCTTGAGCAGCTTGAAATTTGGGTTCTCCTTCTTTGTAACAATGTCAAGTTTTTAGTCCCCCAAAGCCACTGAAACCTAGGTGATAAAAAATTGGAAGCCTTTGATTAAACAGAATGTCACCTCTCATTTCCTGGGCAGAGGTTATTTCCTCTTTGAATTCACCTCCAAAGAAGATAAGGAGTTGATCTTCATGAATGGCCCATACTTTATGGGACCTCAAGGATTGTATCTGAATAAGTCGACCCTGGACTTCGACCCAGAAGAGGATGTCCCCTCAGTAGTTCCAGTGTGGGCCAGAATGCCTAATCTCCCAATACATTGCTGGAATTGGGACTCATTGAAACATATTGGAGATGCGCTGGGCAAATTTATTGATAGGGCAAACAATAAAGACCAGTATGACTGCGCCCGAATCTGTGTGGAGGTGGATCTTGAAGTAGGGCTTCCGGAAGCTATCAAAATCAAGGTTGGAAGCTGGTCCCATATACATAAACTGGATTATGAACAACTTTCGTTTAAGTGCCGGGGGTGTCATGAATACGATCACTTCTGGACAGAAATTGCCCAAAAAATAGTGAGGAAGATAAGGACAAAGAGGAAGGATGGAAGCAGGTCAAAAGGTCCAAAGCTAACCCAAAGGTCTCAAACATGGCAGGACACGAAAAGAGTAAAGGAAATCAGCCCAAAGGTAACAATGCGTCCCAGAAAAATCTCCAGCCAAAAGACTCAGGAAACATGTTTGGAACCCTTGGTCTGGCTTCTCAAGAACTCCCTGAAGGGGATCCGACTCAGAAGGAGCAGACAGAGACTGCAAGAACTCAAGATAAGGAGGCTATCGAGGATGCAGTGATAAAGGATTCAAGGCATGGGGAAAGAGAATCAGAAAGATCCAAAGACAAGTGCACAACCAACGATGTGGGAAGCCAAGGCTCAAAAGAATCCGAAGAGGAAGGAGAGATAGGAGACTCTCTATCCACGGTCTGAAGATCGACAAGGGGAAGGATGTCATCTAGGGAGAAGAGAGAAAAATAAACATACAAAGACAAAGCGCAGGGAAGCCAACCAACTTTGGAAAAAAAATTGGCCAAAACCCCAAAGATGGTAAGAAATCAGGGACAGGGCTCCAAGGGAGGCCCTCACTCTCACAAAAATAAATAATGAAAGTGATCTCCTGGAACTGTAGAGGTTTGGGGAGCAAGGTGAAAGAAGAATCCATGAAGGCCCTAATCAAGACAGAAAACCCAGACATAATGCTAGTCCAGGAGACAAAAATGGAGGAAAATCTCTTCCTTCAAAGCAGCAAAAGATACTATAACAAAGGCGGGATAAAGGCTATCTCAGCCAGAGGAGTCTCGGGAGGTCTGGGCACTCTTTGGAACGATTCCAAATACATTATGGTAGCTGGAAAAAAAAATGTACACTAGTTGTTCACAAAATTTCAACACCAAGACTCGAAGGAGGTATTCAGCCTTTTCAATGTTTATGTTCTGGTAAATGCAGGGGAAAATAAATTTTGTTGGGACTCTGTTAGAGACCTAGCGGACGAGGAGGTCCCGGAAAACATTATAATCACAGGGGACCTGAACATCTCCGTCAGTTAGAGTGAAAAGCGTGGGGGCTGTATTGTAAGAGATCCAACTCGAGAGTGGGTGGAGGATCTCATGCACGAATGGGATCTGCTCGACGTCGAGCCTTGTCAAGGTAAGTACACCTGGTCAAATAAACGGGTAGGCCCTAGGCATATCGCTGCCAGATTAGATAGGTTTCTACTTCAAAGTTCCCACCTTCTTCTTGGTATTGATGTGGAAATGAAGATTCTTTCTAATAGCACTTTGGATCATAAGCCCATAATGTTGGCTCTCTCACCCCATAGGAATTTAGGCCCTATTCCCTTTCGTTTTAGTTCTCTCTGGATAAGACAAAAGGATTTTTTAGAGAAGGTTGAAGAAATATGGAAGATGTCGGTCATGAGATCCCCATTCTTTGTATGGGAGGAGAAGTTAAGAATTGTGAAGTCAGCCTTGAAAAGCTGGGCTAAAACCATTCCTAGTCCTGCCGAGGAAAGAAAACAAATCCAAGCAGCTCTTGAGACTCATCAAGACCACATGGAAGAGGCTGAAATTGCGAGCGAGACTTTAAAAAGGGAGGAAGAGTTGCAACAAAAGTTTCAGAACGCTTGCAGACAGGAGGAGGAATACTGGAGGCAAAAATCCAGAAGCCTATGGTTGAAATCTGGAGATAGAAACACTTCTTTTTTCCATAGGCAAGCCCAAGCGAGGAGAGGTTACAACTCCATTTCAGAAATTAAGGATGGCACTCAAACGTATGGCGATTTTCCAAACATCAAAAAGGCTGCCTTCAATCACTTTAAAAATCTCTTTAATGAAGTAGAGGTGTAGGGACACAACGACAAGCTCCTAAATGAGACACCCTCTAAAATCACAGTTATAATGAATCAGAAGCTAGAGGCTAAGGTCACTAGGAAAGAAATAAAGGATGCCTTGTTTGCCATGAGTCCTGATAAAGCCCCAGGCCCAGATGGGTTCATGACAAACTTCATCCAATCATGCTGGCAGATTGTGAAAAAAGACTTACACAAAATGATTCTAAAATCCCAAGACTGCAAGAAAATTGGGGGCAGTATGAATTCCACTTTTCTAGCCCTCATTCCGAAAGAAAAGGGTGCAAATTCCTTCAACAGGTTCCGTCCCATTTCTTTGTGTAACATTGGATACAAGATCATATCAAAGGTGATTGCCAACAGATTGAAAGGGCTTCTTTCAGACCTCATTCCGGAGAACCAAGGGGGCTTTGTTCAAGGAAGGCAAATCGTGGATAACATAATCTTAGTCTAAGAGGTGCTTCACTCAAGTCTGAAAAGAAGAGAAAAATGTATGATAGTTAAACTTGATTTTGCAAATGCGTTTGACAGGGTTAGGCACTCTTTTCTGTTCAAAGTTTTGCAAAAGTTTGGTTTTGGGTCTGGCTTCATTAATTGGATCAAAGCATGCATTTCCGAGCCTTGGATCACTCCGCTGGTGAATGGGAGAGCAACAGATTTTTTTAAATCCACGCGAGGGCTAAGGCAAGGATGCCCGCTTTCCCCCTTGCTCTTTGTTCTCCAAGCCTCTGCCTTAAGCTTTACCCTGGAAAAAAGCAGAATTGATCAGGATATTTTAGGCCTCCAAATAGCGAGAGGAGTAGAATAAATCAATCATGCTTTAATCGCAGATGATTCCCTCCTCCTTGGGGTAGCTTCTGTTCATATTGCCTGTCAGTTCAAATTGGTGGTGGATGAGTTCTGCGAGGCCTCGGGCAGCACACTGAATTCTGAAAAGTGCCATTTCTATGGCTGGAACGCAATTCAAATTGACCTTAATGCCATTGCTAGATGCTAGGGTTTTGGCGGTTCCATGCATTGGACGTCTTTTAAGTATCTTGGGCTGCCTATTTTTCAGAAAAACCCTACAGGTAAGGATTGGACACCCCTCATTGACAAATTTAAAAATAAATTGCAGGCCTGGGGATTCTTTTGGTTGAATCTCACAGGGAAGACAATGCTCATTAAATCGGTTTTAAATAGTCTCCCAATCTATCAAGCTTCCCTTATGCTAGCTCCACTTGGAACTCTCAGGAAAATGGAAGGTATTGTAAGAAGTTTCTTCTGGAAAGGTAGAAAACAGAACATAAATAGATTGCCTCTTGTCAATTGGGACAAAGTCACCAAGCCAATTTTAGAGGGAGGCCTGAATTTCAAAGATCTGAGAATGCACAATTTAGCGTTGGGTGCCAAAATTCTCTGGAGGCAGGTTGCCCCTAAGGCTGTCTGGGTGCAGCGTGCACTCTGGAAGAAATACTTTACGGGTCCAAGAAAACGCTGCCTAGACAGACCTGTCAAAGCCACTAATGGATCGCAAATCTACAAACTGTGCATGCAAGCCCAAGCGCTTATTCAAGACAACTTATACTGGATCTCGGGGAATGGGAAAATTATAAAGCTTTGGGAGGATCGAATAATGAACGAGGCTCCCCTTGCGGACGTCCATGAGCTTCAGGACTTGCGTCTATGGATGAAGAATGTAGGCTTGGTTTCTCTGTGGGATATCTCCATTTGGAAAGAAAAAGTCTGGTTGGAGTGGAGGAAGCTGAATTTGCCGAGCAATCTGGAAAACGCATGGCTGGAATTATGTGTTAGGCTTAAAGGGAAGGCTCCAACGCATGAAAAGAAGAATGATCAAAGAGGCTAGGGGCCGCTTTCTGGTGCTTACTCTGTGGCACACGGATACAAAATGTTACGAGCAATTCCCTATGCTCCCCCATGCCCAGCACTTTGGAAAGGTCTCTGGAAACAAAAATGCATCCCCAAACTTGATTTGTTTAATTGGTTGCTTTGCCACAATCGTGTGCTTACAACAGACAACCTAGTGAAGAAAGGCTTCCACGGCCCCTCCAGATGCTCTCTGTGTTTGGGAAATGAAGAAAACGCTAAACATATTATGTTGGAATGCAATTACGCTTTAGAAGTTTGGGGCGAAGTGTTGACCCATTGCACAGTGGACACAATGCTCCCATCATCCATTTTCGAATTACACGCTAATTGGTTGAATCGCTATCCCAGACAGCTCCCAAATAATATTTGGTTCAAGCCCGCGTGGTTGGTTCTGCCAAAGTTGACCTGTTGGCAAATTTGGTTGGAGCGAAATAGTAGGATTTTCCAAGGGAAAACGCACAATGCAAAAGTCATCATGACTAAGATAATAGGCACTCTCAAAGAATTCCTGAATGAGCATATGCAGAGCATCACCGATAAAAATCTCTCCCCTCATGAGGTGGAGTGGGGAAGACCGCTGGGATTGAAATATTCCAATGCAGATATCCAAGCGGAAAAGAAAAAAGATTGGCAAATCAGAATGTCAGAAGATAGCTTCAGAAATTGGATTGTTACTCTTTATTCTTCGATGGGGCGGCAAAAGGCAATCTAGGGAATGCAGGTGCAGGTGGAGTCATTAAGAACAAGCAAGGACAAACTGAGCACAGGTATGCGTGGGGCCTAGGCCAAGACACCAACACCCAAGTAGAGGCGATGGCATTGCTGCAAGGCCTTAAGATTTTGCAAAAGGCGTGCATCAAGGAAGCAAAGATCATTGGCGATTCTCAGACTCTCATAAAAATGCTAGTGGAAAATTCAAATCCGAAGGATCTTCGGCTATCTAGACTGATGGCGAGAATTAAAAAGACTGTCAGCTCCTTTCAAAAGATTAGCTTCTTCCATGTTCTGAGGGAAAACAACAAAGAGGTGGACGCGGAAGCAAATAGAGCTGCTCTTCTTCCTGCGGGCACTCTAGTATGGGATGATAAGGAAAATTGGGATCCAATTCCTTAGTTGTGTTTTTATGTTTTTTTGCCTTTTGCTGAAACAATTTGTATGCGTCTTTAAGTTAGGGGAATTCGTGCCGCTAATTTCTGGATTTCAAGAAACTCCGTTATGTCAGAATTAGAGACGGGGGGATCCTGATTATAGAGGAATATTGAGAGCTGTCCCGACAAATTGGAAAGATTGTAAATGGGCACTTATGCCGAGAATTTTAATACCAAAACATAACCATTCTTGTTAAAAAAAAAAACAATGTCAAGTTTTTCGTTGATCCCATGCAATGCAGTTGAGACATTGGTTTCAATTTTAGTGTCAAATTTAGCTTCCATATTTTTCATCGTATCAATTACTTCCGAATTGGGAGGCTCTATAACACCCGAGGTCTTCTTTGAATTTCCAATGCTCCTCATGGTGTGAGGGTCTAAATTGAGTCCAGAAGTAAGAATTACTTATGTTATGTGACTACTTATATCTTTCGGATTGAAGCACATTAGAAAACTTTTTAACAAATATTTATGACTATGTGAACGACTCCCTTTATTTTAAGATAAGAGTATTAGCCAATGGTTGCTCCAACCATTCTATTATTATAGACTTCAAGTGATTCTTTAATGACCATTTGTTCATGGCAATCATGGTCTCACCAACGACATTAGATTTGCTTGAGAATGAAAACAATGATCTTAACTCATGGCATACGTGCTTTCTCTAAGGAAACTAGATAATAGCTTCAAAATATGCGTTGTGAGGTTGATTATATAAAAATTAAAAATTATAAACTATAGTCAATGGTGATAGTTGGTCTTTTTTATATTGGTCGATTTGCTAGCTGTTTTAATAGCTATACGATGTATTCAAGTCCCTCGACTCATGCATCAAAAAGTGTACTCAACGAATAGGTGATGGGCGGATGAACTTGGCTCAACTATTTTAAAAGTTGTACGCTATACACAAATCCCTCAACCCAGGGAACGAACAATATACTTGACAAATAGGTGGTGGGGGGATGAACTTGGCTATGATACCAATTGCGAGCAACCATACTCACAAATAATTGTATTTTATTAATCAAAACTGATTTACATTAATATATGGATGATTATTTATATATAACGGAGTATAAGGGTCACAACCATTCATGTGGATGAGATGCCCAATGGTTTCATTATAATAGTTAATTATCGTTATATTTTACGCATATTCAAAGACTAATCAATATTGAACGGCTATGGTAGTAGGGGATCAAATCTAAATACATGAATCCTATATGAAATGAAGAATTGACAAGACAAATGACACATCCTTCTCAAATGCATCAACTATGTGGATAACTTTTGTATTGGATTTTTCCTTTTCAGAGAATTAGATGATTTGGAAAGTAGGAAACTATGGGACAACTTTTGTATGGGAATTAGATGGCTTGGAAAGTAGGAAATGGACAAAGTATAAGGATAGGTGTGAACCCTTGGATAATGTTTGGAAACAATTTTATTATTTCTCAAGGAATGAGGGGAAAATTGAGGCAATAGGGGATCACTCATCTTGCAGATGCTATAGTTCTACTAAGAGGCACTTTTTTGAAGCATTGATGGAAGGAAACTAGATATGTAGTTTTGGAAGGGGAGAAAATTATCTAATGGACACTTTGATTGGAAAGAAAATGGAGAATTGCTTACATCTCAAGGATGAAGAGGATTCATTAGTTTGGTCTTAGAGCACATCATATGAATACACTACTAGTGTGGGATACAAATCCATGTTTCTAGATGAAGGAACAAATGAATGGTGGTGGTGGAAGACATCGTGGAAGTTGAAAGCTCCATTAAAGTCAAGACTTTTCATATGGCTAGCTTTGAGTAATAAGGTCCTTACGTGGGATAATTTTCAAAAAAGATCTTAGAATGGATCAGGAATGTGCAACCTTTGTAGATGAAACGAGGAGACCACTCAACATATCCCGCAAACTATATATATGTAAAAGAAGTTTGGAAGAGGTTTCTATCCTAACTAGAGGAGTAGGACATTGGTTTGGTAACTCTCTAATTAAAGTATATAAAAAATGGATGAATGGTCCATCAATGAAAAAACATAAAGCTCTCCTTTGTGTTGTAGTAGCTTGGGCATTATGGATCACTCAAATTACATGTATTTTTGAAGGCAAATCCTTTATTCCTTTCGAAGTGTTTCATAGTATAAAGTTTATATATAAGTACATGAAGCAATCTGGTGTTTTGAAAGTCTCCAAAGTTTCGTATCTCCCAATTATAAACAAATCACATGCCTAGGGTTACTTTGATGGTGCAAG
Organism: Picea engelmannii; assembly: GCA_009831015.1. Lineage (NCBI taxonomy): Eukaryota > Viridiplantae > Streptophyta > Pinopsida > Pinales > Pinaceae > Picea > Picea engelmannii. The sequence goes on along the minus strand of ML789695.1, from coordinate 28,055 downwards.
CCAAAGAAACCCAAGTCCATGTGGAGTTGGAGGTATATTGTACTTGGTGGAGTTTTTTTTTTTTCAAGCTATCTTTAGGTCGAAGAACAAATAACTAGGATGAGATGCATGCACCCCTCAACTTGATGAAATTGGCCATGAACAAAAAATTAAAAAACTACAAGTCATGTGATTCTAAATTGGTTATAAAATGGGTTCAAGGCTCTTATAGACCTCAAAATCCAATACTTAGACTCCTCCCAGATCATATTCTCAATGAACACTCTTTTTTGAGGTAACAATTTTCAAGCATGTTCATCATCGATTCAATTTTGAACTTGACATCTTATCGAAAGAAACAATCTTACGATCTACATGGATGATCCAATTGGTAGAGCTTGCTTCTAGGGTTCTTAAGCCTACACTTTCGTGATGTAGATTGTTTTTCTTTCTTTTTCTTCGTTTGAGTGTTGTTGTTTTCATAACAACATAGAGAAACACATGAGGTCAAGTGGTTGGGTACTCTTTTATGAGATTGTTTCAAATGGTGTTTTTCACTGTAATAATTTTGTAAAGCTTTAAGCCATGGTTTCCTCTTGCCAAATTATAAGGACTTAATTAGAGATACATTAGAGATGATAAGGCAAAATATAATCTTGTTTTTTTACACACTTATGATTTTATATGCTCACTCCTCTAGGTTTTTATGCACTTTCAAAATATAACTTTACTTTCACCTCAATATGAAGTTACAAAATTTTACTTTAGAAAAAAAAGCTTAATTGAGAATATCTAAAACTACACATGATAGAAATTAGAGGGAAAAAAACCATCCTAAAAAAAAAAACCTACAAGTTACAACTCTATATATCAAAATATTCATCAACCCATAAGATGAAAAAAAAATCAAAATTTTATTTCCAATTTATTTCATGACAAAAATAATATGATAAATTAGAGTAATTATTTTTTAATATAAATATTATAATAGAGTCATCAAACCTAATTTTCAAAATATTTATATCATACATTATTTTATGATTTATTTAATGATAAAATTTTCCAAATTATTTAATTGTGCTTTATAGGAGAGATGTTCATATAACTTAACACATTAAAATAATAATAATAAAAAATAATATAATAATAAAAAATTATGTCGTCTTCATATATATGGATTTCATAATAATTATATAATTACTTTTTTAACACTAGGAAAAAATTAATTACTTTTTTAACATATTTAAAAAATGAAATATTTTAATATATATTACTATATTATAAAATTTATAGTGGTTTGAATTTGTTGTGTTTAGATTTTTCCAAATTTCAATTAATAGATCACAAAAACAATGAAATAGTTACAAAGGTTAATATATTATAAAATATATTAATATATTTTAATACTTTAATATTAATGTATTAAACTAGCATAAATCTATCTTAACTCTGAAATCTTAACCCTAAAATATATCAACACTTTAAATTAAAATAATTAATTTTATAAAAGAAGTAAATAAATAACTGACTAATCAAAATATAATTTTTAACTATGCGATATAAGTTTACCGCAAACACACAAGGACTTAAGCGAGGATCTTTACAATAACCCATCGCAGAAATGAGGGAAAACAAAAGGTCCACCGCGAAAAAAACCCACAAATTACAACCCTACGCATCAATCAATAAACCCTGTAAAATACACAAGGTTTTTGGGATCACATTAATGGAGTGCGATTGAGACAATTATGCCACTTTGACTTCCATGGTCTCCTTCAAATGCCATTAGATGACCACCCATTTAACTGTACCACTACTATGATCAGTACTCTCAGTAATTAGTTACACAGTTACCCTGCAGACAAGTCATTCGTCTGGGAAGAGCGCAACTGAAAATCAACTTAAATTCAGGGGATTGCGAAGGGAAATATGGACACAGCACTCTTTTCTCCATGCTCTCTTTTCGGCACTGAAGATCAACTCTCCGGTGATGCCAATATCCACTACTAATTCCTGAATGCTTTAGTCTTTATAACATATGATCGCAATGTCAACTATCTTTTTGTTCAAGGCTCTATTTCTTAGTTTTTGTAGGCTTGTTTGATGTTGGGTGCAGAGTCAGATTCAGAAGATACCCAAACATTTGTTGAGAGAGGGCATTCATTTCCAGGAATGGTATGTCTGCATTCTCGACACCTATTGAATTTTATTCCCTTTATTTTTTCCAGACCTACGAGTGTTGAAAGTTCAAACCTCTCAAAGTTTGGAGACAATGGCATGGTTCAAACTCATTGAGTTTATTGTATTGAAAAAACAATTGAAAAGCCAATAACAATGTTCCTGGATTAAAAATGTAATGCTAGAAAATAAAAAAGGTCTGCATTTTCTGGTCTAACAGATAATGGTACGAGTGGATGTAAATTACAGTTGTTATTATTGGGAAGTACTCAAATAAATATTCTCCAAGGGGCTGCACTGCAGAGAGTGGACTTCCTTTGGCTTAGGTCCCAGCTGTGAGAGGTATCTACACCGCGAGTGGACTTCCTTTGGCTTAGGTCCCAGCTGTGAGAGGTATCTACACCGCGAGTGGACTTCATTTGGCTTAGGTCCCAGCTGTGAGAAGTATCTACACCGCGAGTGGACTTCATTTGGCTTAGGTCCCAGCTGTGAGAGGTATCTACACCGTGAGAATCGGTGAGGGTGCAGGATATCTATGCTGCCAAAATCAACCAGGACTTTCATCCAGCCTCATCCCTTTGAAACATATGCTATGCAGGTGGGGCAGATCATAACAAGAATGGAACCCTGATAGACAGCTTAACAGTCTTTTGATCTCACCAATGCCCAATTGGAAAATTACAATAATAGAAGCTTTTAGAAGCTTCCTTTAACTATTAGTGCCTCCCGATCAAGTCTCGGGTGAAATGCTGATGGAAACAGGGTTAGAAACTTTGCCCATCACCTGCACTGGCCAGTAGGTGGCCAAGGCACTCCCCCCCTCCTCTCCCCAAACCTTTTGGAGGGAATAAACATGTCGCACAAATGGGGAAGTTGAACCCTAGTGGGGGGAATATCACCATCTCTGCTTGACCAAGCAGTGAAGCCCCTGGTGACAAGTACAATAATGAGAAAAAAACAAATTACAATGTCTGGTAGTAACACCCTAGAGTTTTGTACAAGCTTCAAAAGAATTATAATCTGCATCCTGTTGTGTAAGAATATTATTGCCCTTAAGCATTAAAGGGCTAGCTTGTGACTTGAACCTTGGTTGAGTTGGTAAAAGTCTTCAGCTTTTGAAGTTGGGGACTTGTAAGACATTTTGGAATTTATTTTTTCTTTTCAAATTGAAAGCAACACTGGAATAATATTGGAATAGTAACCCAAGACCCCACTTTTATGGGGCAGACTGGAAATCGGCCTGCTTGTGTAGGTGAGCGGGCCCAAAAAGGGCAACAACACCTAAGTCCATGCCCTTGAAGGGATTGGAACCCTGTTGGGTGGCTTGAAATGCCATTGCCCTTACTATTCAATGACAATCCCATTGGCGACATTTTGGGATTCTTTAAAATCTTTTGCTATTTTTTCCAAGGAAAATCTCACAGCGAAATTCAAGGGATGCTTCCCCACATTTGTGGATGGCATCCCTAGTAAACCCGTCGGTGTAAATTGGTGCACCTCACCCAGGGCAATTCATATTGGGCACCTGTTGGATGAAACTAGCCAAATACACAGCAACATTGCCGACAATCGGTTGAACTATTAACCTCTTCGGCCAAAGCTTTTGCTATTGCATGGCTAGACTTTTCTTTGAACACAAAGTATTTAAAGTTAGATGAATAGTAAATAGATAGGTTAACCTGCAACCAATCCGTCCCATGAATAGTAAATAGTAAAGCAGAAGCATCTGAAAACAGAGTGGAAACCATGTTTCTAAAGAGAGAGCCAAATTCCAACCATGATAACATGTCCAAGATAAATCCCCAACCGATTCTGTCATAGGCTTTGTCAAAATCAATTTAAAGAAAAAGATAGTCTTGACCAGTTCTCGAGTCCAGTCCATTGATTCCCAAAAAGTGATGACATTATCTAGAATAAACCTTCCCTTCACAAAGCCAGTTTGTTTTGGCCTAACAATTTGAGAAACTACCTTTTGAATGTGAATGGCAAGAGCCTTTGCAATTATTTTGGAGGAGGCAATTAAAAGAGTGATAAGTCGCCATTCGCTGATATTATCTCTTGTTGCTTCTTTAGGGATTAGTTTGATTAACCCCGATTGATAAATTCAAACAATCTCCCTTTAGAAAATGCTTCCTTGCCATTTTGAATAAGTCATCACCATGTCCCACATAACCTTATAGAGCTTATAGGGGAGGCCATCCAAACTTGGTGACTTACCATTCTTAATTTTATTTAGAGTGGAAAACAACTCCTTAGAAATTTCCTTACTCAACATTTCTCTTTTCACAGCTGAAACTTTAGAGGGAACTACCTTATGGTAGTGAGATCTTGCTTTTTCCACTACATCAGAAAGTTGACATGGAGAAAATATTTTTTGAAAATGGATGCCCAACATGCTTTTGATCTCAACCATGTCCCTTTCCAATGTGCCATTAGGGCTTTTAAGACCAAGAGTGTTTTCCGATGCATTTTTCCTCTTATGAAAATAAAATTAAAATTTGGAAGATTTGTCGCCTTCTTGAATCCAATGTAAGCGAGCCCGAATTCTAGCTCCCTTGGCAATATATTTCTCCTCGCTTTGGATGAAGTGTTCAATCTTGGCAGCTTTTTCTTGAAGGGCTGAATTGAATAAGTCTTCTTCAAGAAGGGTTCTAACTTCTAAGTTCTAACATCCTCTAGTTCTTCCCTGGCTTGCCTTAAATTGTGTTTTTGGGTGTGAGCAATCAATCTTTCCCAAGCACGAAGAAATTTGCCAGAGACTTGTCTTTGAGTGTGATCACGAATACTTAAAGTTTAACAAATATTGACATAGAAAAAAGTGATTTCTAGAGACCTTGTGCCAATTGCATTGTTTGCCCCATATTACATGAGAGCTCAATGTATTACATTTACAATCACAATCTTACTTTCATGGTGAAGACTTGTGATTTTCTCTTGTAGATAAATGTATGGAATGATTGCTTGATTTTGTGGATTATAAGAGTTCAGACCAAGGGCCTACTTTCAAGCTACGTGCTACTGCTAACTCTATGAATTCAAATGTTCAAATTTCCTGTGACACGCCTTTGTATAAATTTAGAAATCCGTCTTTTATTACCTTTTTTTTTTTTGTAAATGAGTGTGAGAATCTATATTACTGTAGAAAATTATAGTACAAAAAAGATGCAGGGACACCCAAGATCTGCCAGAACGGAAACCAGATCTGGGGTCCCAGGGATGCAATGTCTAATATAGCAGGGTAGGCCTGGGTCGCCACCATGGGAAACCGACTCAAACCTCCGTAATCCAGTTTGAAAAACGCCAACATAACGAAAACAGAGAAAGCATAAGCATAGTGGGATTAGCTCCTACACCGAGAGACTTGACCAGGGCTCGTCTTGCGCTAGTCCAAGTTGATGGGGTGCTCTTCATTTCCTTCCTGCCTTGTCTTGTTCTCCTCCCTTTGCTCCACCAGGCGTATCTTTCTGATGCATGCTGGGGTTCCATTTCTGTCGGCTGGAGTAATGTCTATATGGTGGACATAGCGTAAATAGAGCTGGAATTGCCCTGCCATCCGCTCCAGTTTTTCCTGCTGGCTTCTCTGGTCCTCCGCAAGTATTTTTGCCCCCGCCTCCAGGTTGCTGAGGCGGTTTAGAATACCTGTAAGCACCTTCTTCTGTTCTTTGGTTTCTGTCCTGTTGGTCTCCCTCCGGTCCGCACACATCTTACCTATCAACATTTTTGTTTTCCAAGCTTCCTCCACCGTCCTGTGGTAGAGAGTTGTCCTAGGCTGTGTGGCTCTGGGGTCCCTTATCCCCTCCGCTTCCTGAGTTAGTTTTGTCCAGGCTTTGCCCCTGCGAGCATTGTTGATTTCGCTCTCCCATCTTTTGATGATTGTCTTCCCCTTTATGTCTACCTGCTTGAGGAAGGTACTCTTTGCTTCCCTGGCCGCCTGTTCAATTCTTGTCATCCTCTGGGCGTTCTGCGGAGGTTCAGTCCCCTGGGGGCCTCTCTTACTGCTGGTTTTCTTCATGCGTACCATCTTCGCTTGCAGGTAGTAGTTTTTACGTTGGATTCTTCCCCTGTTCCGCTTCACCTCTTTCTGGTATGTAAGGTGGCCCCTGTAATTGATTTGCTCTGGTCTGTGGTTCTTTCTGTTATACCTTCTTTTATGGAGCCAACCCGACTGCGGTCCCGTCCTTGCAATCATGGCCTGCTCATCAAGGTAGTCCTTCTGGTCAGTATCCTCTGTTCCAGAGCGTGTGCACTTGATGACCTTGCCGTAATCCCTGTGCCAATGCTTTGCCCTGCACGTTGTATGCCATTCATTTCCCCGTCCCATAACGGTACTTGGGTGAGGTGTGCCCAGACTTGGCCCTGGTGAACCCTTTCGTCCTTCGTCCTTCATCGCCTGCGGGTTATCTATTCTGCTTTCTCACGGGTAGCCTCTGTACTTCTTTCTATTGACAGGACCGTGGTGCTGTGCTTTCGCCTGATGTGTGATCTGTGTTTGCATTTGTAGCCTTGTTTGATTGGTGGACAATCAGATTCTGCCTAGAACCTACGTGCCCTTCAGTGCCTGCTGCGCCTCCATTCTTGCCGTAATCTTTCGTACTACTACTGTTGTCCCAGTCTTTTGCCGCAAGTTGGGTGCAATCTGCTCGGAATTGACCTTGCGGGATGTTGCTCCAGATTGTGTCCAGTTCTGGACCTTCGTTATCGACCCCCTCATTCGCTATTTTGTCCGCCAGTCCATTTGCTGACCTCCGAAGCCAGCGCAACTCCACAGTGATCCTTGTCCGCAAGTCCTCCTGGATTTTTTGCAGTAGGTGGGCCAATCGCTAGTGCCTCTACATTTTGCCCATTCTGGTACCGTTTTGGAGTTTTCTTACTATGTTGATAACCAATGCGGAATCTCCTTCCACTATGGTGTTTGTCATCCCCTCTCGACTTAGAATCTCCAGGCTAGTCTCTAGGGCTCCGAATTCCGCGACGTTGTTGGTTGAGTTGCCCAGACTTCCAGCATACAGCCGGATGATGTTTTCGTTACTGTCCCTAATTACTCCTCCCAAACCTGTTCTCCCTGGGTTGCCTTTCGCCGCCCCGTCGAAATTCAACTTGAGGGAGCCTGAAGGTGGCGGTTTCCAGTTGCGATCACCTACTTGGGGTTGCGTCCACCGTTCAGGGGGAATATCTCTAGGACTCGGGAATCCTGATCAGTGGGTTGCGCTCTACCTACCTGGCAGTTGCGGCTCTGCACCGTCTCTCGTATCGTGGAGATTATTGTTTCCTTGATCTTCCCTTCGTGCCGACTTTGGTTTCTGAAAATGCACCGGTTCCTTTCCTTCCATATCGACCATATGATCATTCCTGGGGTTAGAATCCAACAGAGGTTCACCTCTTCTGGTTCGCTGTAGTTCTCTTTCCAGAGATTGATGGTTGCGACAATGTTACCTTGGATCCTGTCGGACTGGCGGAAGATACTTGCCGCCCAGTCCCAAAGTTCTGCAGTGTAGGCGCATTCGTCGAGGAGGTGGTTTGTTGTTTCTTCCTGGTCTTGACAAAGATGACATCTTGATGGACTTGTGAATCCCCTTTTCCTTAGGTTATCCCAAGTTAGAATGCGGTTGTGTAGTATTAGCCATTGGAAATTTTTTATTTTTGGCCATTGGGTGCTGTTCCAAAGCTTATCCCAGTGTTGCGTTGGGTCTTCTTGGTTTAGGTTCGCCATATAGTGTCGGACTTCTTTCAGGTTGAATTCCCAATGTTCCACCAAGACGGGGGGACGGGGGGACGAGGGTGTGGGGGGAC
>ML789695.1:0-16087 GCA_009831015.1 Picea engelmannii | reverse complement strand
TCGCGGGCTCACAGGTCGCGGCTCAAACTTCACGCAATGATTATGGAACTTAAAATTCGAAACCCTAATCTTCTTTTAACATTTATGCTATGAGAATCGGGCGAATGTTTTAATTTTTTAATCATATTGAATGGGAATGGGCCGAATTTTTAAATAAAATCAATTTTTAATTCATAAAACAGTCGGGGTTTAATTTTAAAATTTTAAATTTTTGCATTTTATAATTACAATTTTTTTGAAACGTCCCCCCTGGCGTCCCCCCGTCCCGGGGACGTGGGGAACGCGTCCCCTGCGTCCCCCACCCTGGGGGACGCGTCCCCGTGGAACACTGTGAATTCCCCTCCGTCCTTTTGTCCCCACCTCAACTGTTCCTCTCCTTCTGTGACTGTTATTTTCTGTCTTCCCAGTTCCTCCTCCACCTCTTTTACTGTTGTTGCGGGCATATTGTTGTTTTGTGGAATAATCTTGTCCCAGATTCTCCATTTGTTGTGGTCCGTTTCCTGTTTCCAGTATTGGTAGACGTTGATTTTACCTTGCGTGATTAGCTCCTATTGGAGTATCTCTCTGTTCGGGTTCTCCATCCTCGGTTCCTGTTGCCAAGCGTCCTCCCAGAATCTGGCTGTTCTGCCATTCCTGATTTCCCAGAAGCTGTGTCTGAATCCAAGCTTTGTTGGGCCAGGCTAGGTTCCATATGGCTGACCCTTCCCTGGTTCCTCCGAAGCGGATTCTGTCCTGATCGCGAATGTCCGGGGCATATTTTGCCTTCCATAGGTTTACCCAAGGTGTAGTAGTTTCTTTGACCCAGCGCCACCAGAGTTTCGCCCCATATGCGTTATTGGTCATTTGTGGGTCTTGTAGCCCCAGGCCTCCTTTGCCTTTTGGCCTGTAGACTTTCTCCCAAGCCACCAGGGCCCATTTTTTCTTTGTTTCCGCGCCTTGCCATAGGAAGTCCCTCTGGATGGCTCTTATTTTTTATAGGATCCCCTGTGGAGTGGGGAAGACAGACATCATAAAGGTTGGGATTGCTTGTAAAACAGACTTTGTTAGGATCAGTCTGCCTGCTAGATTGAGGGATCTATACGTCCAATTTTTTACCTGCTCCTGTAACCTATTTATAACTCCTTCCCAAGTTGACATTTTGTACACTTTGTCTGTCAATGGAACCCCCAAATACTTGGCCGGGAGTGTTTTTCGTTCAAAGCCTAGAATGTTGGTCAAATTCCTTTGGATAACTGGATTGGTATTGAAGAAAAAGATCATTGACTTGGAGTGGTTGATCTCAGCGCCCGAGGCTTCCCCAAAATCTTCTAGGATTTGTTTGTAGGCTTTGGCTTCCTTGACCGTGGGTATGCCGTGGAGTAAGGTATCATCCACAAACTGTTGGTGTGTTGAAGTAGGGCAGTTTTCGAAGGGTTTGAACCCTGTTATTTCCCCAGTTGCGGTTGCGCTCTTTATGCTCCGGCTGAGGCCTTCCATCATCAGAATGAACAGGAAGGGGGACAGCGGGTCTCCTTGTCTGATACCTCTCGTGGGCCAGAAAGGTTTGGCCGGGGCTCCATTGATTAGTAGCGAGTAGCTTGTTGTGGATACGAGACTGACAATCCAGCTGATCCAGTGCTGGGTGAAACCAAAGGCTTCCAAAGTCTTGGCCATACAGTGCTAACTAATTTTATCATAAGCTTTTGCTAGGTCCAGTTGTATTATCATTCCCCCCCTCTTCTGAAGCTTCAAGGTGTGAATGATCTCATGGGCCTGGATGATGTTGTCCATTATTTGTCTTCCTTCCACAAAGCCCGCCTGTTCTTGCGAGATCAGTGAAGGTAGGAGGGGTTTCAGTCTATTTGCTATGACTTTGGAGATTATCTTGTAAACCACATTGCATAGCGCTATAGGTCTGTACCGATCAGGGGTTTTGGCTTCATTTTATTTGGGTATTAGTGTGATCATTGTGGCGTTTAGTGCTTTAAGGATGGAGGCGAACCTTCTAGAGTCCTCTACTACCTTGTAAACGTCTTGTTTGACGGTTTCCCAACAGGCTTTGAAGAACTCCACTGTGAAGCCATCTGGACCTGGTGCTTTCCCACTGGGCATTTCTTGGAGAGCCTGGTCAACTTGGAGAGGTGGTAATAGGTTTGTTTAGGGAGATGTTTTGTTCCTCTGTGACCAGGCGTGGAATATGCTGGGTTATCCTTTGAATGGCCTCCGATCTGTCTTGGTGAGGTTCTTGGGCTATCCCGTGGAAGTGTTTGACCAGAGCGGTTCAATCTTCTGATGTGACTCGCGCTCGATTCCATCCTGGTCCTTGATCTTCAGGATTTTGTTGTGGGTTCTTCTGGCCATGGTTGTTCTATGGAAAAACTTGGTGTTCTGCTCTCCCTCCTTTAGCCATCGGATGTGGGACTTTTGACGCCAGAGTGTTTCTTCCTGCTGGCATCGCACCTCCCAATCTTGGGTCATTTGGATCTCTTCCTTTTTCCGGTCCTCAGTATAGCCTTCCCGCATGCAGGTTTCTTGGAGTTTTTTCATTTTTTCTTCTATGTTGTTTTCTCTTTGTTTATATTCCCAAAGGTATCCCTGTTCCACTCTTTGAGCTTGTTTTTGATGTACTTAAGTTTCTTATGAAGTTTGAACATCCTTGTCCCTTTCTCCGGTTGCTCCTCTCGCCACCACTGTTTGATTCTTTCCTTGAAAGTCGGGTGATCAATCCAGAATTTCTCGAATCTGAAGGGTCTGTTCTTGGGTGTTGTTTGGAAGCCTGCTTCCAGTTGCACTAGCCAGTGATCAGATCCACCCCAGGGAAGGATGTTGCAATCTAAGGTTAGCCTCTGCATAATGATTGACTCCGATATAAGGAATCTGTCAAGTCTTGTAGCTACTTGAAACTGGTTCATCCGTTTATTGTTCCAGGTGAATTGGCCATTCTTAATTTTTAGATCTACCAGCTCCGCTCTGTCAATGAGCTTTGAAAACTCCTCTGCATCCCGATCCAACCTTCTTGTACCACCTTTCTTCTCCGTAAGTGAGGTGATGATGTTGAAGTCCCTTGCCAGGATCTAGTGGAGGTTGGTGGATCGGGCTTTTATATCTTCTAGGTCTCGGATCATTCCTCTCTTTTCCTCTGGCCCTTGGGGCCCATACACATTAGTGCAGAGAATATCCTCTGTGTTTCCAATGATTTGCATGCGTACCGTTAGGGTGTACCTGGTTGCTTCGGCTACTATTAGATTTAGAGTTTGTGGGTTCCACAAAGTGAGAATGCCGCCTGACCTTTGGTGGTCTTCGATGGCTACAATCTTGTACTTGGGCCAGTGTTGTTTACTGATTGCCTCCATTTTATCTGTAGTGCATTTCATCTCTTGAATGAAACAAAGATCCGGTTGTTCCTGCTTTAGTTTATTCCTAAGGATTCTTTGCTTTCTTGGGCTGTTTAGGCCTCTTATATTCCAAGTCATGACCTTCATTTAAACATGTGGGGGCGAGTGGGGAAAGAGTTTCTTGATCTTACTCAAATTTATCAGTAGCGCTCCCAGCTCCTGTAGGGCTACGCTGTTTGATTTCCTACTTTTTTTCCTCCTCGTCTGCTTGGGTGATAGCTGTGGTTGTCCCTCACTGACTTTGACTCCTAGTTGTTCTATCTCCCCGTGTGTGCGTTTTTGTCCTCTGGCTTTGGCTTCTTCCCGTAGGAGAAACATGACTGGATGCGGTCAAGTTGCTTTGTTGGTACGTTGTCGACTCCCCGCCTTTTCCATTTTTCCAATATGTTCGGAAGGTCTATCCCTTCCCTTTCCACCAAGTCCCTGAGATCAGGGTCTTCTGTGCTTACTTCGCTCGGGGTCATCTCTGCATCTCCCTCTGCATCTTGCATGGCGATGTTGTCATCTTTTGTTTCTTCGTCCATCGGGGTTGTGCAACTCCCCTGTGCCGTCGTGTTGCTTGGCCGGTCGATAGGCTCTTTTGTTGCTTGGTCTCTGACCTCTTGAACTTTTGCCGAGTCTCTTTCGTCTTCTGTCCCTCTGTTGGTTTGGTCCCTTCCTTCCATTTTATTCCGGGTCTCCTGGTTAGTTCTTGCTGAGGTTTTATTTTGCTTTTTATTTGCTCTGTTCCTGGGGTTCGGTGTTATAAAACCTTCCTCATCCTGCTGTATTTTGGGGTTTGCATCTTCCTGCTTTTTATTAAGAGGGCATTCTCTGATCAAGTGGCCATGTTCATGGCATCTTCTGCATATAAAGGGGATCTGTTCGTAATCTATGTTTTGGATCCATTCCTCATCCTTGAATTCCAAACTTATGGCTTCTGGGAGTGCTCCAGAGATGTCCATCTCTATGCAGATTCTTGCGTCGATGTGTATCTTCCTTTTAGGGTGGCTTCTGAGGTCTTCACATATTTCCCCAGTTTGTTTCCTATTGCTTCAAAGGTGGAGGGCAACCAGTAGTCTAAGAGTAAGGAATAAAATCTCAGCCAGACCGGTACCTTTTTGAACGTTTCTTTTTCCGGGGAGAAATTTTCTTTCCAGGGTTGCATGTACAGTCCAGCTGAGGCGTGGAAGTATGGACCTCCCTCGAAGACTCTATCCCTGTCCTCCTGGTTCATGAAGACTGCTGTGAAGAAACCCTTCGAGCCGAGGTGGAGCTCCACTTCTCCATTTGTCTTCTAGTGATATTTGATCCAGTTGCGCAGAGTTCTTTCTGTGGGCCATAACCCCATGAACTTGCATATGAGCGCATGCGTCGTCATCTGGTCCCTGTAGAGTTGCATTTGTGGGTCCTCCAGTATTACCTTGGGTATCATTGTTGTTTTGGGTTTGCATGGGTTGCACCCTTCTGTCCCGTTGGCCTTCGCGGACTCTTGCGTCTCATTCTGAGTTTCTTTAGCGTCTTCACCCGTGGTCTCATTTTTGTCCTGGCTTCTATCTTGACGCTTCCCGGGGTCTGGTCCCGAGGTTCCTATCGCTGGTGTCTTGAAAACTACGCCTCTTGGCCCTTTCCCTCTGTCCACGCCTACTTGTTTGTATGAGGGGGTCCCCTTACCCCCCCCCTTTGGTGCTCATGCTGCTCTCTGCTGTGGCCGCGACTGTCAAACCCTAGCTCCGTAAGAGTTTGTCGATCCCCTATATCTATGTATATTATTCTAGGCCCCGTCTTTTATTGCCTTTCAAAAGGAATGAACTAACTAGTTTATTTTGGTGTACATGGAGAGGGCAAAAGAGAAAGAATCTTACCACTCTCTCTTTCTTCTCTTTTATTTTTTATTTTTTTTAATTTCAATTGATTAAATAAACTATTTGAACATACACGCCTGAACAAAATTGAATATGATAGCCAACCACAAGAGTTAGCAACATTGTGGAAAACATATTGCAAGGAATGACAACAAATTGGAAGTCATATTGGAATGTTTACCTATCATTGTATCATTTGTACCTTCCTATCTAACAAGTGCTTAGGTTCTTAGCACGATTCAATCTGTCCCCATACAAGGTTTGGATACACATGGCTGCTTGACAATGCTATGATCAATTTTCATTTTTGTACTCTTCACTGTATTGGTAATAGATTGTACAACTTGAGCTAATCTATTGTGTTTTCTACATTGAGGCTATTGTAGGATGCTATTTGGTGTTTGTTTATTGCTTAATGTTTTTAGCATTTAATTCACACTTAATCTGCATAAATGGAAGTGCACAATCTTTTTGGTTTAAGCATTGTTCAACTACAATTTATTATTTTAAATGTTAACTCGATTGGACTCCTCACAATTTTGCTGCATAATATTACTACTCAGTCTATAAGCACATCTCTTGTTTATTATGTGATATGAAATGGATCACTATATAATTTGTCATCTATTTTGGTACTTTATGGGTGGAGAAATTGGAGCTATTGGCTTGTAGGGCCCATTTCAAGGGCAGGTCCTATTTTGGTGATTTGAGGTCTAGAAACTTCCGAAGCTCTTATGAGGCATTAAATGACATTTTTTGGGGTCAAAACTTTTCTGACAAAGTTAACAGCCTCTCAACATTGTTCTACATATCAAGAGCTTTCCAATGGCGTAAAGACCATCTCAATTGGAGTTAGTATGAGGAAGTTATGCCTCTAACAAGTTGACCTATCCTATTGACCACCATGGTATTAGGTGGATGCCATGTTAGCTCCCATTACTCGCACATGTGGACTTTCAAGAAGATTCTAGATGGTCTAAAACCTTAACCCTAATCGAGAGTTGAGGCATGGAAAAATCCTAATCCTAACCCTAGATGACTATCATGACATTGTTAAATATTGGAACACTAGGAAAGGAAGGGCTTCCATTCTTATTGTATTGATTATCGTTCCACAATTGAGCAGAGTAAGAGAGCAGGATATTGTGAGTAGAACAGAGAAAGTAGAAGACCTTGTAGTAGCCATATACACCACGGTGTCTATGGCAACTCCAGTTTGAGTCCACCTTTCTTTGTATTTGCATATCATATCTAAGAAGAAAAGAGCAAGGCATAGTCCTCACCTTTTGGATGGGTTTCCCAGGGTACATCTTGTGTTCATTGTGTGGATGGTGTGTTATTTAGCTTAAATTTCTTTTATTTTCAGTCTCACCTTATTTCAGTTATTTGTGTGCTAAGATAATAATAATAAATTTGAATCTTAAGTAAAACACTACACAACAAAGAGTTTGTAGAAACTCCTTGTGACGAACCATTACAATGGAATATCCACGACAATTTACAAATCATTTTGTAACTGCGCTAAGTCATCTACAATTCTCTGTTGTGACGAACCTTTCCAATGGAATATCCACGACAACTTACAAATTATTTTGTAACTACACTAAGTCATCTACACTTCTTTGTTGAGATTCAAAAGTGTTAGCAAGAGAACCAAATGGAGCCAAAACCAACCCAAATTTTGCAATGAAAAAGAGATAAACAACACTAGGGCATATGATAGAACAAACCAAGAAATAAGAGAGTGCAATGCTTTATGCTGCCCTTATGCAAAATCTTTTATAGAAGAATGAATGAATGATCACAATATGTAAAAATACAAATAGGAGTTGTGTATCAATACATAACTAAAGAGGTAGGATGCTTTCCCCAAGGAGGGGTTATGGGTCTACATTGAGTTCACTAGGTTGGCCTTAACCAAACCTAGAAATATAATATAAAATTACAAATGATGTCAGTCGTGGCCAAAGATGAAGATTACACCCTTAATTTCAACATCCCCCCTTAAGTTGAATAGGGGGCCACAGAGAGAAGACGTTACATCTCAAATATTTACATCCCCCTTGAACGCTAAACAAGGGCCACATAGAGAAGTCATGATGTATCATCCCCCATAGCGAACACCATATAGCTCCATGAGGTACCCATCGAGGTCATTGGTGGTAGAAACTATGCTCAATAGGGTTAGAGATGGATGAAGATTCAATTCGATGGGCATTTGATTGACCATTGAGATACGAGGCTATGGTGGCAGAGACTCTTGATGGTGCTCTGATGGGCTTGCAAGAAAATCGACAACATCCACAAGTGTGAATATGGCCCACTTGGACATGGGACTTGACCTAGCCAAAGTAAGAGTAGTTGGATTAGATGGCTCGCTCAAGAAGTTTGCTTCATCATGATCACTAATTTGCTTATGTATTGGAGGAGTGCCATCATTGAACTTCTTATCCATTGGAGGAGTGCCATCATTGAACCTCTCATCCATTGGAGGAGTGCTAGAAGGAACATTTTGTATAGAAGAAGAGACTTTTGCAAGGTTGGAGATGGACAAGTCATTAATGAGGTTCTCATTATTGTCAATTGTATGCCTAGTCATTGTAGGAGGAGTGCTGGACTAAGTCACTACATTCGTCGAATTTCATCCATAAAGTTCGAAATTCGATGCATATGAAGAGAGGTTGCTGCATAAGTTTGGTGAAGTTCGGCCATTTAATTCGCCCATCAACTAGCCGTCTTTTAATAATAAATTTTAATGTGTTTTTAGATGGCTCCGAAGGTGATGCTATGGAATATGCCCTCGGGCCTATATTGAATGTGCTGTCTGTCGTGCTGGAATGTGCCCTCGAGCCTCCATCAAATGCGTTGTCCTTTGTGGTCCAACGGATATATTAACTAAATTGCCAATTTCCAATGTATTATTGATATATTAACTAAACCGCCAATTGCCAACACATTATGTTTTAGCCGTGGCTATTTTAAAAATAGCCAAGTTAGCTAAATCACGGGCTATGTTAATTAATTACATTTATATAAATCGAATATTTATTATGTAAACTTATATATATATATATATATATATATATATATTTGATATATATAAAATTTATTATAAAAGATATGTGAATTAGATAATTTAACAATAAATTTACATATTTTAATTTATTAACGTATGTAAATTTATTGTTAAATTATCTAATTCACATATCTTTTATAATAAATTTTATATATATCAAATTTAATACTCGTTATATATATATATACAGTGGATAAAATTCACCATTAAGTTTGACAACTATATATATATATATATATATATATATATATATATAGTTGTCAAACTTAATGGTGAATTTTATCCACTGTATTTTGCATGGCAAAGTTTTTCGAATTTCAAGATTGTTGAACTCGAACATGAATTAACATATGTAAATTTATTGTTAAATTATCTAATTCACATATCTTTTATAATAAATTTTATATATATCAAATTTAATACTCGTTATATATATATATATATATATATATAGTTGTCAAACTTAATGGTGAATTTTATCCACTGTATTTTGCATGGCAAAGTTTTTCGAATTTCAAGATTGTTGAACTCGAACATGAACGTGGACGAGGTGACTTAGGTGTTGGATGAAGCACCCTTAGAGGTAGAAAGAGGACCAACATCATAATGTAAAAGAGATAGATCCACCAAAACATGTTGGGGCTCATCTGAAGAATCATCTATAAGAATCAGAGTGAAAGATCCCGACGGACCATGAGTAGTATCTTCATCAAAGAAAACATGTCTTTGTTCAATCACCTGGATAGTGGAGGGATCATAGAGGTGATATCCCTAGAAAGTTTTGCAGTAGCCTAATTGGGTGTAGCAGGGTCTTAGTGGTGCTGAGATGTTTCACCCTTCATTAGGAGTATGGGCCCATGCACTTGATCCAAAAATTCTAAAATGCGAAACTGAAGGTTTGTTTCCATGCCATTTCACATAGGGAGTCATACCTTGAGGCTTGAACAACATGAGTAGGCATTCGATTGATGTGGGATGCCTAGACAACTGCTTCCCTTCAGAATGTAAGCTTCATTTCCTTGAAGTGAAGCATCCATCAAGTCATCTCCATAATAGCCTATTCTTCCATTCAACCACTCCATTTTGCCATGGAGTAGGGAATAGTCTATTGCTAAGAAATGATAAATGATTGGAAGGATTTGTTGGTATACTCACCTCTGCCTTAGTCTTAATACAGATAAATTTTTCTTACTTTCATTCCCACTAAAGATTTAAATTCTTTGAATTTCTCAAACACTTGGATTGAATGGTTCATATCCAAAGGAAGCAGGAAAAGACATCAATAAAGGTGAGGAAGTACTTACCTCTCCCAAGAGAATGGGTGGTGTTGACGTGTCTGAATGACATGTCCAACAAATGAGGGAGAACGCCCGATGGCGGGTCCCAATTAGACCTACTCTCGTTTGGTGTAGCTTTTCCTGCGAGTATATGGGCCTTGCTGTCGCTCATAATTAAAAGAAATAAAAGGGGAAAGACAGTGGACTACCCCCCAAAAGAGTTCTAATTAATCCTAAGGCTTATAAAACTAAAAATCAAACTAATCTAATCTAACTAATTCTAACCAATCCCAGGAACAAAACTAGAAGATGAGCACAACTTAAAATGATACTTTGACATCAGTTCATGGCAGCCAACAACATGTTATAACAATAATACTAAAGAAATTCTCCCAAATAGTTGAAAATGAAATCTGTAACATCATCTCTGCACTCGTAAGGAATCACAACAACACAAGAATCTTGAATACTAAGCACATAAATAGTTCATATGATCAATAACCAAAAAACTTAAACCACAAATACAAGTGTAGAATAGTCCCACAAGCATTTGCT
The DNA here is from genome assembly GCA_009831015.1 of Picea engelmannii. Classification (NCBI taxonomy): domain Eukaryota; kingdom Viridiplantae; phylum Streptophyta; class Pinopsida; order Pinales; family Pinaceae; genus Picea; species Picea engelmannii. The sequence continues at coordinate 5,961 of ML789695.1, read as the reverse complement.
AACATTTATGACTTCAAAATGCCCCCTGCTCTTTATTACTCGGAAGTAAAGTACCATCTTTTGTTACAAAGGGAAAAAGTCTTTCTTCCATTCAACTAGCTCTCTTTTATAAAACAAGAGAGAGACTTTTCAACTCTCATGACCATTCATTTCGTTTTGCCCTAATTTTGTCTCTTTTACATTTCAAATTTATTTTGCATTTCGAAAATCTAAATGTGTGAGTTACAAATGGGAGCTGAAGAGACTCCTGGGTGGTTACATTCGCCCTATGGCAGTTTACAAATGACATCTATCCAAATTTATTATTCATTCTTCCTGTTGGGCCATTTTTTGAATTTCTTGGGTCGTTCCGGGCATTTCTGGCTCTAGTCTGCTGAACGAAGTCATTTTGGATTATTCTCCTCTGTCTCAACTTTCCATCGAGCTATTGCTAGCTTGATTTCGTAGCTTGTAGCTTGAGATATAATTGTTTGAAGTCTGCATAGCGGGTTCTTCGTTCGAATTCGGGTTTCTTTTGTGTTTTGAATTTTCGGACCTTTTTTGCTCAGCATCAACCAACACTTGTTATCCCAGCCTTTTCTTCTCTCCTCCATCTTTCCATCGAGCCCTTCTGGGCCTAATTTCGTTACTCGTAGCTCCAGATATGACTGTTTGAAGTCTGCACAGTCCATTTCCCCCCCAAATTCGTGGCCTGCTTTTCTCTGCAATTTCTGAGATTTTCTGTCACTTTTCTAGCCTTAAGACCACCTCTGTCATTGCATTCCTCTGCTCGATACCTTTTCAATGAGGTATCACGAGCTCAATTCCAACACCTGTATCCCAAGATATGGTCGTTTAAATAATGCCGCATGAATGGTATTTCGGGAGAGTTGGTTGGGTCAGAAAAATTGGTCGGCGTCGGGAGATCGGGTCAGAGGATCGGCGTCGAGAAATCGGGTTGGAGGATCGGCGTCGGGAGAATTGGTTGGTGTCGGGAGATCGGGTCGGAGGATCGGCGTTGGAAGAGTTGATCGGGTCGGAAAAATTGGTCAGCGTCGGGAGATCGGGTCGGAGGATTGGATCGACGTTGGGAAAAATTGATCGGCATGATCAGTAGTATTTTGGAATGGATGAATTCTGACGACGAAGAGGGTTCCAATATTGAATGTGGGCCCGACGGGCCAGGTGGCAAGTGCCATGTCAGCATCTGTGTTAGTGCCACGTCATATGGCACCAATGACAGGGGGTCATGTGGCTGTGAGGTGGCAATGGTGAGATTTGGCTTAGGAAACTTTGGGAGGCCATAACTTTTGATCCGAAACTCGGATTTAAGTATGGTTACAACCATTGGAAATCGATCGACTAGTAGAATCCAACTATGAGGTTTAGTTAGAGTAAATAATAAAAGAAAAAAGAGGGAAAGCTCAATAAATAAAATGAAGGCTAAAAAGGGAAGAAGATCAAAGGATTCCCCCACATACATCTCAAGGCTGGAGCAATCGTGAAGAAATGATATCATACTAACCTGTTCCTGTAACCATAGAAGGAGAAGAAATCAATTATGCGATTAAGAGGACATCTGCCAATATTATATTTCCTTGCCTTTAAGCAAACTCATGAATAAGTCTAGATTTTGAAAAACATGAAGAGGAGAGGTTTATCGAAGGCAATCATCTATGAGTTGGATTAAATAACTATCATGAGAGCTGTATGTATCTAATCTCCAACACATAGAAAGGATTAGTGACCTTATGAATCAAGTTAAGAGTTGTCCAATAAATGAGAGTATAAAGATGAAGATGTTAAACACCATATGCTAGCAAGCTTCGAATAAGTCATCCAGGTAAATGATTAACAACCTACATCAAACTCATTCATGACATGTACTAGATCATCAAACCTTACAGCCATATAAAATCATTAAACACTTGGAAAACTGTAAAAGGTAGGAAGACAATGTGTCAATCACTCATACGAATGTCAACGAAACATAATAGGTAAACTAAGAATCATGAAGACATTTGAAACCATAAGATCAAAAGAGATAATAAACCTCCATCAAGCAATCATCAATCAAGACCAAACCACAACTTCCTCAAAGTAGGCAAATAAATAACATTAGGCTCAAGCGATAGAGGATTAGGCAATAGGATTGAAATTTTAGTAGGGGGCCCCTTTCCTTTAGTTTGTACAAGCAAAAGTAAAGGGGGGTTGTTGTGGCCACAACAAATGGTGACATATTGGAAGAACCAATTATCTCTGTTATAGAAATCTAGGGCCTATACTTGTTATTTGAATTTTAAAGATAAGTTCAACAAATTGCAAATAATTTTCCAATAGTCATGGGTACCACAATGACACCAAAATTATAAAAGATATAACCCAATATTTCTAGTGCTTGTAATCTAACACACCCTTTTCAAAGAGCCAATTAATGAGAGAAATTCAGGTTAGATTTGGTTCAACCATGGGCTTTCACATTTCTTAACAAACAAACATCTACATAAGTGTGTTCCTCACCTCTTTTTTCTCGGCATTGCTTCGCTGCTAGCGTGTAATGACCCCAAGCTGTTCCTTGCTTGGAAACTTAGGGTTTATGCTGAGTTTTTTCGCTTCTTGTTTGTTTGTTTTGCAGATTTGCCTTCTAGACTTGTGCTAGAAGGACTATATGGAGTTTTATAGTGTGCAAGTGATAAGAGTATAAGAATAATGACATGCAAGAGCAAGATACAAGAGATATAACACAATGGAAAAACAACAACTTCAGATCTTACCTTTATTTAGATAGTAAGAAGATCCTGATACAACAGATTTGAGATCTGGAACAATATAGCTGAGATATAGAAGCAAGAATAATAATAACTCCCAAGAAGTCCAAGAAGAGAAGATACAAGCCTCCCAAGGCCAAATAGATGCAAGTGATGGATTACAAGATGAGTTACTTGTCTTCTGAAGTGGTAACCCCTCAAACTAGTTGAGTTGCACACTAGTTCCTGGTTGTATAGCTTATGGATATTTCGGCCCTCTCCTTCTGTAGCTCCAACTCCAACCAAAACCCAAGGGAATGATATATCTGAGGTCCACAAACACTTTGGATGAGTTCCCTTGCTGAAGAGTAATGTTTTTTTCCCTCTAGATGAATAGATCCCCTTTAGACGGTGCGCCCTTCTCCTGGAGAAATCGTGTCACACTCACAATAAATCGTTGCACAACAAATCACACCAAAAATAGGCTAAGAAAGGCACTATGGCCCCTACCAAGCTATCTCAATGGCAATCTCTTTCAGATCTCCTTCTCCTTCTCCAAATTGAACTTCTTCTCTTCAAACAATGCACCCTCCTGCTGGAAGAACTCATAAATTGTGCATTAACCCTCTTCTCCACTGGATGAATGACCTGTAGTTGTTGTAGAATGGTGAGGGATGGATCTTGCACCTCCTTGACCAAGCTTGGATCAGGAAAGGTGGAATCTTTCACCACCGAGCTGATCTCTAGGGTTTGTTCTCCCAAAACCCTCAAAGCGTCCTTAGCTCAAGAATTCAAGATGCAAAAGTGAAAATGACAAGAATGAGGAGTGAGGTGCCCTCCTTTTTCTTTCATACCTCTGATCTAATTTCCACTTGAGTTAATTGACCACCTTCTAAGGTTCTTTTCCTTTCTTTTCTTCATGTGGCCTTTTCCCACTTATCTCACCTTTTTCCCAAAGTCACTTTAAAATTATAACATTATTCATAAGTGAACACTTTGGAGCCTCTTAGTCCCCATTTTCTCATGAGACTATAGTCTTGTGGGGACATCTAGACTACTAAGTCTCTGTAATCCTCTTATCAAGAGGTGGGGGACATTACAGTCTCCCCTACTGGGAATTGCTTGCCCACAAGCAATTCTGACCCTGCTTTATGTAGAACCTGTTCATTCTCCCAAGTAGCACCCTCTTTAAGCAAATCCTTCTATTTGATTAAGTACTCCCTGATGTTCCTCTTCCTTAGCTTCTTCTTGCTCACTTCCAACACTTCTTCAGGTATCAATACCAATTGTCCTTCCTCATCCATGGGAGGTAGTTCCGCAATAAGAGTGATGTGATGCCCTGTGGCTCTTTTCAAACATGATACATAAAAAACATTATGAATCTTGCTTCTTGGGGGTAGTTCAAGCTCATATGCCATGACCCCTACCTTCCTTCTCACCTCGTATGACCCAAAGAAGCGAGGTTGAAGCTTTTCTGCACCATTCTTCTTTATAGATGCTTGTCTGTAAGGTTGGAGTCTCAAATACACAAGATCACCAACCTCAAAAATGCGCTCCACCTTGTGCTTATCTAGGAGCAAATCAACCTAGCATTGACACTGCGCAGGGTGAAGTGGGAGAGGAAACATATTTCGACCCAACATGAGATAAGAAGATTACCATTGCATCCATCAGTGGAGTCCCAAAATACAACACCTTCAGGACGAGGGGAGTACTTCAAGGTCAGAGGGTTTTGGTCCTTATAGATGGAGCAGCTTCACACAGTTTCATTGATTCAACTTTGGTGAAAAGAAGGCACATACCTACAGTAGAATTTGAGGGATTTCGTGTGGAGGTAGCAGGGGGCCATACTATGCCTTGTGATAGATACATTCCAGGTTTGAGCCTCACATTGGGTAGGCATGACTTAGCACAAGACTTTTATGTGATGGACCTACCTGACACCAATGTCATATTAGGAGTACAGTGGCTTAGAACTTTGGGGCCCATCACCACAAGCTACAAAACTATGGATATGTCATTCAATGGGGAGAATGGAAAAAGGGTAACATTGAGGGGAATGTTAGGTAATGCACCTAGAGTGGTTACAATAAAGAGCATGGAGGCCATCTTCAGGAGGGAAGACATTGTATATGCAGCATAATGTTTGGTATCAGTTCAGTTGGACAAGGAGGGGCAACCTCAATACTCCCATGACATACAAAAATCATTGATAGCCAGAACAAGGTCTTTAAACCAATTCCACCAGGACAACCTCTTGATAAGAGGATTATAGAGACTTAGTAGTCTAGATGTCCCCACTAGATTATAGTCTCATGAGAAAATGGGGACTAAGAGGCTTCAAAGTGCGCTCCACCCTGTGCTTATCTTGATAAGGTCTGTAATGTCCCCCACCTCTTGATAAGAGGATTACATAGACTTAGTAGTCTAGATGTCCCCACTAGAGTATAGTCTCATGAGAAAATGGGGACTAAGAGGCTCCAAAGTGTTCACTTAAGAATAATGTTATAATTTTAAAGTGACTTTGGGAAAAAGGTGAAATAAGTGGAAAAAGGCCACATGAAGAAAAGAAAGGAAAAGAACCTTAGAAGGTGTTCAATTAACTCAAGTGGAAAATAGATCAGAGGTATAAAAGGAAAAGGAGGGCGCCTCACTCCTCATTCTTGTCATTTTCACTTTTGCATCTTGAGCTCTTGAGCTAAGGATGTTTTGAGGGTTTTGGGAGAACAAACCTTAGAGATCAACTTGGTGGTGAAAGATTCCACCTTTCTTGATCCAAGCTTGGTCAAGGAGGTGCAAGATCCCTCCCTCACCATTCTACAACAATTACAGGTCATTCATCCGGTGGAGAAGAGGGTTAATGCACAGTTTCTCGGTTCTTCCAGCAGGAGGGTGCATTGCTTGAAGAGAGGAAGTTCGATTTGGAGAAGGATGTTAGAATTAGGGAAATAAAGCAGAGCAATTACTGTCTTTTAAATTTCTGGTTAGATAGAACAACAGTAAACCAAGACAATACTGAACTGCTGAACATAAAAACTCAGATCAGAGAAAGAACAATAATTGGATTTGAATCTTTAAACAAATTCTTGTAGAAAATCCCAGGTCCTATCAACAGTCTTCTTGGTCTGTCTTTGACCAAGCTAAGACACTAAGTTTCTTGCTGTCCCAAGTTTAGTTTTCTGCTGTTTTATAACAGCCAACAGTAAGTTTAGTTTTGCTGATGTGTTATGGTTGT
>ML789694.1:435767-471105 GCA_009831015.1 Picea engelmannii | reverse complement strand
CCATGACGAAATTGGTATAAATTCCCCATTTCATGAACGGAATTGAAGAAATCCACACCCAAAATGGTTAATCAATTATGTGTGGATACAATGGGTTGTCTACAAGGCCAATTGGGCAGCAACTAAGCTAACTATTGAGTTTTCCATGGCATTTCGAGGAAGAACTAAAGAATTCGACGTTTTTGAAGATTGGAATTTGAGTGAAATTGCAAATTTTGAGAATGTTTTCGTACGATAACTTCAGCATGATGTGGGGGCCACGCATCAACTAATGTGGCAGAAGAATGGTGTGTATTTCCATGGTGGAAATTACACATTGGTCAATATGGCAGATGGCAGGTGATGTGGAGCCGCATGGCGGGGTGCAAGCCTATTCCAACAACCCACGATAAAGTTTCAAAATTTGTCTAACTATCAAGACATTGTGGAGCGCGGAGAGGATTAGATGTGTGGATCAGAAACAACACAAACCCATGGACCCATGAACCCACGATGAAATGTTGAGAAAAACGACGAATTATAAGGGGTTGGTCAGACAAATGGGTCAATGGGTATGGAATAATCACAAAATGATTGTGGAATTGCGGTGAAGTTCAAAAATTTGTCTAAGTGTCAAGACTTTGTGGGTGCGAAGGGTATCACGGAGGTGATGAAGCATAAGGAAATGACTATAGACACACAAAGAGATCTCGAAGAAAATGACTAAGTGTAGGTGTATAATGAATACGATGGAACATGGCGGTGCATTTTGTAGACTGCAAAAAAATTAAAAAGAATGGAGAATGGGTTGTGAACCCGCGACAAACTTAAGAAAATTTCTAAGTATGGGTGAATTGTTTTGACACCTGAGGTTGAATCAAAGTCCATATTGGATGATTTCTAATTATCAGGGTTGTGTTTTTTATGATTGAGATTGAATCAGAGTCCAAATCGGATGGTTGTTGAGTATCAGGGCCGTGTGGAGCGTTATGATGGCCAACGATAACAGACCAACGATCAAGATTCAATATTAAGGGAAGATCGAACAGTAATTGAGCATCAAAGCTATGATACTCAAGGTAATGTATATTATTTTCCTTTCCTTTCCATCAATAATTTTCTTCTCAAGACTCATAATCGAGCAACAGAACAGTCGTAGGAAAAGTCTTGGATAGAGGAGTCCATGTATGCAACCATAAATGTGAATTACTGTAACACCCCTATTTCCCCCTGATTGTAAATATTATTATTACTGTAAATAAGACTATGGACAGATCTGTCATGTGAATGTTGGAAAGACAATGAACCTTGCTATAGAATTTAATGTATATATTTTGTTATTAAATAAAAAGGAAATTGTGGCATGACTGTTGAAAGAGGGTTTCTGGTATAGATCATGATGTGTGAGAGGGATGGTAAGGCTGGGATGACCCATACCGGTCTGGTACTCTGCTGGATATAAATTGCTTAGACCTAGAACAGTCTTCTGGCCCCGAAAATTTAATTACCAGTCAAGTTGGTAGTTGGGAAGTCTTCCTCAAGAGTCAATGAGGATATGGGTAGAGTTCCCATATGAAAAATCCCTGACCTGACCCATGAAATATTACTGGTAAAGGTAATAAAATAAAGGTAAAAATAATCGTGGGTAGAGGGTAGAAGAGGGGAGACACAAATGGGTTTGAGGACTAATCAAGAAGAAGAGAGAGTGCATGAGGCTCTCCGGTTTTGAAGAGAACTAAGAACTATTTTGTTCTGGTTACAAGAGCAGTTAGACAATGTTTTCTAATCAAGTTGTTAAACAGAGTTGTAGGGATTGAGTGAGCAATCCTAGAAGACTCCCTTACTTGGTAGATAGAAAATCAAACTGCCATGTTCCTATGGGAAAATGAGAGTAACCTTTGTCCCTTGCTGTTGTTGAGATTAAGAAGAACCCCTCTCATGGCATCATGATCTAGCTAGGGGGTGTCCAGTTGAGGAATAGTCCAAGAGTAATTGTGCCTATGGTTGGGTGGAAAAAGGGAACCCCTTTCAACAGTTTCCAACTAAATTCGAAGTTTCAAATAAGTGAAATTCTGAGTTTATATTGTATTGAATGGTTTTTTTTAATATGTATTTTCTTGAGTCAGATGCTAGAAAAATCATTTATCTGGTTGAATGGTAGAATATGTGGCTCTGTAGGCCTAACATCCTGGGAAATTTGAAGTAAATCTTGAATATCATATTTTGTCAATGGATTTTTTGCTTACCCTGTTTATAAAAGGAGAACTGTTAGTAATGGGTTTTAAATGAATTTGGGGCATACGAATTTGGCCTCTGTGTGGGTTGGAAAATCCTCAAAGGGATTGCCCAAGGATCAAACTCGCAAATGTAGAGTCGGGATGGACTCTACGGAACTGCGTTGAACCTGTTGATCTCTCCAAATTTCATTTTTCTATTATAGAACTCGAGTTTTGTAAATGAAAGGTGCTTCCTTCAAACCATTTTTCCATGTGACCTCAGGCCCAAGTTCATGGGCTTAAGTAACTCTCGGTTAATATTTTGAAGCATAGCCTTCTGGGGCGTGTAGAGGTTCCATGTGACCACAAACCTGAAGCCACAGGATTATTACCTTTCATGTGGTCTTAACGACTTGATTCCTCGAGCCACTAGGAGTTCCATAAGACCGAGGCCCATGAACCTCGCGCTACATGTAAAAGGTGATAACAACCCTTAGCCCAAGTCTCCAAATACATGACCATCATACGACCATAACCTACAATCGGGCGCTAAATCAATTAACACTTATCATATAACTTCAAAACTGGTTCGAATCAACAGTCACAATTTAATCTCAACGTGATATATATGGATTGTGCATTTCAACCTGATAGTTCACTAACTCCATTTTCATTGTGTGAGAAGATCCTATGCCGACACGTAGCCAAAACGAGCAATGATTGTGATCTGTGAGAACTACCTCTTGTAATTTAACGTGCACACAAATTTACTCCACACTTTGACTTTCCACTGTTTATCATGATTATAGATCAACAACGTGATTATCGTCTTTGACCTCTTATGGATCCAACGGTTGAAATGATACCTAAAATGCCTACCACATCGGACGACTAACAATATTTCTCTACTTCACGAATTCATGACCCATACAATCCTGAATTCTTCCACCTCTCAGGAGTATTACTAGTCGAGGGGGCCATGAAGTAGTGAACACCATATGTTGTCGGTCAATACTCGTGCTTATTCTATCCTTCCACTATTTCTCGATCGAAGTCTCGAAAAGGATCCTGAAGGATATTACATCGACGGTCCATGTGACTTTGGGATTTTAACCTTCGAGATTTAGAGAGTGTGGGGTAGAGAAAAACTATACCATGAATTGAAGGCTGAAGTATAGAGTAATGGGTTCCAGATATTTAAAACTTCAGGACTCCTGGGCTCCAGGAGGATTTGAGGGATAAAGGGTATGGTAAATGCCAAAGCGTTGAATTATCGAAATACCCTCATTGAAGTGTCAAGCCTAGATTGGATGGGCCCACATATGACATGGTGATGTGGCATGCCTGGGTAGGTCCACGTGGCTTTGTGGTATTGGAAATGAGTTAGGTGTGGGACCCTTTTCCCCCTTATCACATCTAAACTATGTGTTAGGTGCGGAAAAACCTCGTCCTTTAGATCCAAGGGTGACAAAGATCCACCATAGATATTTGGAGTGGAAGAAGCCTACAGAATTAGAATCTTCGAGAAGTTATAGGCTTGTACAAGAATGTTGAAGAGTCGAAGGCTCGATAATCGTGAAGACCCGAGATATATTCCCTACAACTATCAACCACGTCATCACCAGGGGGTGACAACCCAGGTCACGATCGTTTCATGTCAAACGAAACAAGAGAGGTGAAGCTCTGTGGATTCCACATGGAGAAGGGGATGGCCATTGGCCAATGACACCCCAAGAAATTTGGAAGGCCATAACTTTGAAACCATAGGTCGATTTAGGACAAAGTTATAGTCGTTGGAAATGTCTCGGTGACAACAAGGTTATGGTATCCTCATTCGAAGAATTAAGGGAGTTGTAGGAAATCAATAATTTATGCCCCATTCATTTTAAAGAGTACTTAGGGGGTCGAGTGATCCATATTATTTTCGGAACGAAATGAAAGCATAGATATTCAATGAAATAATCATGAAAATTTCCAAAAATAGAGAAATACATTAATACTTGATTTCTACTGATGAAATAATTGTAAATATATTGTAAAAATATAGAGTGCAAGACTCTCTAGAATGGTGGCAGCTTTATCTCTAAGAAGATATGTGACGTTTACACTCATTCACAAGAAGATGATTACAATGAGGCTATGGAGACATTTTTATGATAAACATGAATTCCAAAACCATAGACATCAGAAAACCTAACCCTAGGAGATGAAATGCCAAAAGTCATGCGAGCCTCGTTTGGGTAAGTTAGTACAATAACTTCTCGAGGTCGTAACTTTTGCATACGATCTTCATTTTAGGCGCATGATAGCCCATTGGAAAGGTATTTTAGAGAAATACGGATTATGCTATCAAAATCTGATTCCATCTATAGTTTGACTGTGGCATGCCAAAATAACACCTTTTAGGGCCCCAAAATGGCCATGTAAGTACAACAAGATGTGATGACATGAAAACATACAAAATAAGCCATTTGGATTAGGTGGGAGGCCACTAGTATCCACCTGGAATATTCATAGGGCTTCAAACAACCCTGGAAGTCTAGAACCCACAATTACAAAGAAGTACAAAAGAACGTGTTGAACTAAAAAATGACAAGAAGAGCTAGCTGGAACAGGTGGGTGGTCACCAATATCCACCTAGATCATCGAGTGTGTGAGAGAGTGGTATCAAATCAAGGTTAAAACACTTTGCCTACTTGGGCTCATGAAATAGCGGAATAAGTTCTAATAGAAAACCTTTAAGGGGAAGGGTACCCTACCCTACCCACCTATAAGAGCTTATTTAAGCTTTACTACTTAAAAGAGTGAGACCTTCTACTTTTTTTACATGTTTTAAATCTAAATTGCATGTTGATGTTATATGTGGAATAATGAAGCTAATTTCATTTTACAAAAATTACCCATGTTGTTCATAAAATTTGAGGACAACTTACTAATAGAATTTTTTTTTATCAACACTCAAACAGTCAGTGGAAAGCAAGGAAACTACAGCATAAATAATGGTGATACATCATGAGTTTGGAGAAAGCTCACATAAATGAGAAGAAGATTTTGATGAGAGCAGGGTGGTGGAAACCCCTCCAGATTTAGCTGAAACTGTAAGAATCCTTATGGAGGAATTACAAAGTTGTAAGGAAGACAATGAAATAATGATAAAAGAACAAGAAAAACAAACTGAAATTAATGCAGTCCTACTTCAAATCCTATCATATATACAAAGGAATTTGCAACATGGGCCAACATCCAGCAATGTGGACAGACATCATACTAAGAAAAAAAAAAGTCCACTTGAGATACACAAAAATGGCCTTGAAAGTAACAACACAAGAAGAAGCACCTCAAAGAAGGCCCAACATGGAGCCAAGAGGCACGTTAACGTCAAGGACTCATCTCAAGAATCCTCTAGTAAGGGAATTGACAACTCCAAAGAATTGTCTAGCAGTGAAACTAGTCCACCCCTTCAGGGGAGAAGAAAAAGGAGAAAAAGTGTTAAGGGTCGTGACCGTGAAGAGTTTAAGAAAGATAAGATACCCACTTTTGATGGAGAGATTAAGAAGGGGGAAGAAGAAAAATCTTGGCTACTTGGCCTAAAGAATTACTTCACATTCCATGACTACTCTGAAAACTTAAAGGCTTGAATATCCATTTTCAACTTGAATGGAAAGGCCTCCATCAGGTGGGAGGACCTTGGGAATGTGAAAGGAATTCACGAGAAGGAGTTGTCATGGAGTCAATTTAAGAAATATTTTAAGAAAAAACATCTATCTGAGAGGTACTATGATGAAAATACTAAAGATTTTTACGAACTCAAGCTAGGACAACTCACCATAGATGAATATGTCAACAAATTCCTTAAGTTGATGAGGTATGTGCCTTATATCAAGGATGAAAAGAAAAACATACAACAATTCATTCGTGGACTGCCTCAATCCTTTGGAGACAAGATTGAGTTTGATAAACCTAAGACCTTAAAAGACACCATTAGGAAGGAAAGGTACTGCTATGAGCAATTCAAGCACAAGCCAAAACCTCATAAGGATTGGAAAAAGGAAAGAAAATTGGGATTCAAGAAGAATGAGTTTAAACCCTCAATATTTAAGAACCATGGGAAAGGCTCTAAGATGAGCCTTCCTACTAAAATTTTGTATCAACAAAATTTTCCATCTCAAAGTGGAAATAAACCCTTGGGATCATCCCGAGGAAAGACTGATAATACAAAGAGAGAACCCTTGCAATGTTGGGGATGTGGGAAAGAACATTTGTATAGGGAATTCCCACATAGGAAGCAAGATCATATGAGAGTCTATAAAATCCAGGAAGCTACCATGGTCAATGATGTGGCTAGGATCATGTCACAAATTTATACAACCTTGGATAATAAACAAGTTGACCACCAAGCTTCAATGGTGGAGATGGAAGGTACGATTACCAACCATCATGTTTCTATTTTGATTGACCCTGGTTCTAATATGAGTTATGTTTCCCCTCAAAATGTTGATAAATGTAAATTGTAGCCAGTAAAACATGGTTGGTACATATAGCCATTGGATCAAAAAGAAAGGTAACATAGCTCTTACCCACATTCCAATTCATTGTGAATGGACTATCCACCCAAACAACTCTAAACATACTTCCTTTAGGATCTAATGACATGATGCTTGGCATGGATTGGTTGGTTTCCCGTAAATCCAAGTTATATTGTTACAATAAAATGTTAGAATGTGAATATTAGGAAGGGGATAAAAGAACCCTACAGGAAATTCAAAAACATGTCTTAGTGAGACAAATCTCATCCCTTCAAGTGAATAAGTATTGCAGAAAAGGATGTCATGTGTATGCAATACAAGTACTAAAATATGTTCGGGATAATGAAACAAGTTTGGAGGACCACCCTATATTAAGAGAGTACAAATATGTGTTTCCAGAAGAGGTACCAGGTCTACCTCCAAGAATATATATTGGTTTCTCAATAGAACTTGTACCTGGAGTGATGCCAATGTTTAGAGAACCCTATAGAATGAGTGCACTAGAGATAGATGAACTCAAACTACAACTGAAGGAGATGTTGGAAAAAGGGTACATCTAGCCTAGTGTGTCCCCTTAGGGAGCACCATCCTTGTTTGTAAATAATAAGGATGGCACCCTCAGGTTGTGCATACTATATACAACTCAACAAGATGACAATTAAGAATAAGTATCCCTTGCCACAAATTGATGACCTATTTGACCAACTAAGGGGTGCTACAATATTTTCCAAGATTGAATTAAGGTCTAGATACCATCAAGTCCAAATTAAGGATGAAGACATCCATAAAAAAACCGTTAGGACACGATATGGGCACTATGAATTTGTGGTGGTACCATTTCGGCTTACCAATGCACCAACCACCTTTATGTGCCTGATGAAGAATGTACTTAGTAAATTCTTGAATAGATTTTTGTTGGTGTTCATAGATGAAATTTTGATCTATTATAAGAGTAGAGAATAGCATGAAGAGAACCTCAATTTAGTGCTTCAAGTGATAAGAGAGCATAAGCTCTATGCAAAGTTTAGTAAGCATGGTTTATTTTCAAAAAGGGTTCATTACTTAAACCATGTCATCACTGAGAAAGAGGTGGAATTTGACCCTGACAAGATCAAATCCATCATGGATTGGCCTACAACAAGGGATATCTCTGATACCAGATCCTTTATGTGCCTAGCAAGATACTATAGGAGGTTCATAAAGGGGTTCTCCAAGATTGGTTGTCCAATCACCTCCCTACAGAAAAAGGGAGTTAAATTTGTTTGGATCACAGAATGTGAGGAGAGTTTTCACCAACTAAATCACCTTTTAACCAATGCACCAGTGCTGAAAAATTATACATCCAAGAAAAGACTTCCCGGTGTGTACAGATGCTTGCAAATAGGGACTTGGAGGAGTCCTCATGCAAGAAGGGCATGCAATCTGTTATGAATCCATAAAATTAAATGAACATGAAATAAATTATGTGATGCATGAATTGGAATTGGTTTCCATAGTACATGCTTTAAAAATGTGGAGGCATTACTTCATAGGTAGAATATTTGTGCTTATGATAGACCACAGTGGCTTGAGATACTTGTTTGACCAACCCAAATGCAATGCTAGGCAAGCTAGGTGGATGGATCTCCTTAGTGAATTTGATTTTGAAATAAAACATATTAAGGGAAAGTAAAACAAAGTGGTTGATGCCCTCAATAGAAGTATGGAAGTGATTCACTTGGCAGTTGTGAGTACCTGTGAATCACACATCAAGGAGAGAGTCAAAAGTGCACAAGAAGTAGATGAGTTTTTCAAAACTGTGAAAGTATGCCTAGAGCAAGATCCCACAGGGATGACATATGAGGGCTATCAACTGTTGAATGATGGCCTTATAACTTACAAAGGTAGGTTGTATATTCCAAATGGTGATGACTTGAAGAGATTCATAATGGATGAACTACATAAAATACCATACATTGGTCACTATGGTTACCAGAAAATGATCACAACCACCAAGAAACTATTTTATTGTCCGAGAATGAAGAAGGAGATAGTTGACTACTTGGATAAATGCTTATAATGTCAACAAGTTAAGGTGGAGCACATGCACCTAGCAGGGTTGTTTCAAACCCTACCAATTCTAGAGTGGAAGTGGGATACCATATCCATGGATTTCATCACAGGGTTTCCTAAATAAACCATGGAGAATGATTCCATTATGGTAGTTGTGGATAAGTTGAGAAAGAATGCTCACTTTATTCCTGTGAAGTCAACTTGAAAGGAAATAGATATTGTCAATATCTTCATGAAATAAATATTTAGACTGCATGTCATGCCTAAGGAAATCATATCAAATAGAGATACAAAATTTACTTCAATTTTTTTGAAATCTTTGTTTGTTGGTTTTGAAACTAAATTGTTGTTTAGTACAACCTATCACCCTCAAACTGATGGACATATAGAGGGTAAATCAATTATTAGATGAAATTTTAAGGATGCATGTTATGCATTAGCCCAGGAAGTGGGAAGACTACCTACCATTGGTAGAATTTTCTTATAACAATGGATATCACGAGTCATTGAAGATGATACCTTTTGAGGCTCTCTATGGTAGATAGTGCAAAATTCCAATCAGTTGGAATAACCCAGTAGAAAGAATAACCCTTGGGCGAGGAATATTAAAAGAAATGGAACAAAAAATAATTCAAATAAAACAAAATCTGAAGATAGCTCAAGACAGGAAGAAGAGCTATGCATACAAAAATAGGAATCCTAGGGAGTTCAAAGTAGGGGATCATGTGTATATTCAAATCATACCAATAAGAAGTTCCTTGAGAATGGGAACTTGTGCCAAGATGGCACCTTGGTTTTTTAGACCCTTTGAAATTCTGGACAGAGTGGGACCTGTAGCATATATACTAGCACTTCCTCCCATAGTAAAAGCGCATAATGTTTTCCATGTTTCATTATTGAAGAAATGTGTACATGATTGCAACCATATAATTGATTGATCTGTGATCCAGGTGGAACCAGAGGGAGAATTCCTACCAGAACCACAATGCATACTAGACACGAAATAAATCCCACTCAAGAACAAAACCATTGCCTAGGTTAAGGTGTAGTGGAAAAAAATTGGTCCAAATGAAGCTACATGGGAATTGTAGGATGCCATGAAACATGCATACCCATTTTTGTTCATTGTTGTACATAAAAACCACAACGAAAGGTAGAACACCGAGGAGGTGTTCCTTTTAATGGGGAGGGCATTGTAACACCCCTGTTTCCCCCAGATCGTAAATATTATTATTGTGAACAAGACTATGGACAAATCTATCATGTGAACGTTGGAAAGTCAATGAACCTTGCTATAGAAGGTGATGTATATATTTTGTTATAAAATAAAAATGAAATTGTGGCATGACTGCTGAAACTGGGTTGCGAGTATAGATCATGATGCATGAGAGGGATGGTAAGGGGAACCCATAATGGTGAGATGACCCCTGCCAGGCCAGTACTATGCTAGATATAAATTGCTCAGACCCATAATATTCTTTTTGTAGTTGGGAAGTCTTCCTCAAGAGTCAATGAGAATATGGGTAAAGTACCCATATAGAAAATTCTTGATTTGACCCAAGAAATCTTGTTGGGAAAGGAAAGAAAAGAAAGGTAAAAAAACCATGGGGAGAGGAAAGAAGAGGGGAGAGACAAATGGATCTCAACACCAATCAAGAAGAAGAGAGAGAGTGCGAGGCTCTCTAGTTCTGAAGAGGACTGAGAACTAAGTTGTTATGGTTACGGGAGTGCTTGGACACTAGTTTTTTCTAATCAATCTTATAAACAGAGTTGTAGCAATTGAGTGAACAATCCCAACAAAATCCCTTCCTTGGTGGATAGAAAAATGAACTTCTAGGGTCCTGTGGGAAAAGGAGAGTAACATTTGTCCCTTGTTGTTGCCGAGATTAAGCAACACCCCTCTCATGGCATCATGATCTAGCTAGGGGGTGGCTAGTTGAGGAATACTCCAAGAGAAATTATGCATATGGTTGGGTGGAAAAAGGGAACCCCTTTCAAAAGTTTCCAACTAAATTCAAAGTTTCAGATAAGTGAAGTTCTGATTTTATATTGTATTAAATGGTTTTTTTGTAATATGTATTTTCTTGAGTCAGATGCTAGCATAACTGCTTATTTGTTTGAATGGTAGAATATGTGGCTTTGCAGGCCTAATAGTCTGGGAAATTTGAAGTAAAGATTGAATATCATATTTTGTCAATGGCTTTTTCTGCTTACCCTGTTTAGAAAAGGAGAACTGTTAGTAATGGGTTTTAAATGAATTTGGGGCATACGAATTTGGTCTCTATATGGGTTGGAAAATCCTCAAATGGATTTCCCAAGGATCAAACTCACAAATATAGAGTCGGGATGGACTCTACAGAACTGATATGAATCTGTTAATCTCTTCAAATTTCCTTTTTTTGTTATAGAACTTGAGTTTTGTAAATGAAAGGCCCTTCCTTCAAACTATTTTTCCATGTGACCTCAGGCCCAAGTTCACAGGCTTAACTAACTCTCGGTTAATATTTTGAAGCATAGCCTTCCAGGGCATGTAGAGGTTCCATATGACCATAAGCCCAAATCCATGGGCTTATTACCATTCATGTGGGCTTACCAAATTTATCCCTTGAGCCACTAGGTGTTCCATAATACCGAGGCCCAGGAACCCCGCTCTACATGAAAAAGGTGCTAACAAACCCTTAGCCCAAGTCTCCAAATACATGACCATCATACGACCAGGACCTACAACTGAGTGCTAACCCAATTGGATATTATCATATAACTTCAACGTTGTCTTGGATCAACGGTCACGATTTAATCTCAAAGTGAGATCTATGACTTGCGTATTTCAACCTGGAAGTTCATTAACTCCATTTCCATTGCACGATAAGATCCTATGCCGACACGTATCCAAAATGACCAACGGTCTTGATCTATGTGATCTACCTCCTAGAATTTAACACACATACAAATTTACTCCGCGCTTCTACTTTCCATTGTTGATCATGATCATAGATCAATGGTGTGATTCTCGGCTTTGACCTCTTATGGATCCAATAGTTGAAATGATACCCGAAATGCCTACCTCATCAGACGACTGATAGGATTTCACTACTTCGCAAATTCGTGACCCATACAATCCTGAATCCTTCCACCTCTCTGAATTATTACCGGTCGAGGGGGTCAGGAACTAGTGAAGACCTGATGTTGTTGATCAATACTCTTGCTTATTCTAACCTTCCACTATTTCTTGATCGAACGGTTGAAAAGGATCCTGAAGGATCTTAGATTTACGGTCCACATGACTTCAGTATTTCAAGAGTGTGGGGTAGAGCACAACTAGACCATGACCTAAAGGTCAAAGCATAGAGTAAGGGGTTCGAGAACTTCAGGACTCCTGGGCTCCAGGAGGATTTGAGGGATAAAGGGTATGGTAAATGTCGAACCGTCGAGTTGTCGAAATCCCCTTGTTGAAGTGTCAAGCCCTGATTGAATGGGCCCACTTATGCCATGGTGATGCGACATGCCTGGACATGTCCATGTGGCACCATGGTATTAGCCGTGAGTTAGGTGTGGGACCTGTTTCCCCCTTGTCATGTCTAAACTATGTGTTAGGTGTGGATAAACCTCGCTCATTAGATCCAAGGGTGGACAAAGCTCCATCATAGATATTCGGAGTGGAAGAAGCCTCTGGACTTCAGATCTCTAGGAATTTATAGAAATGTACAAGAATGTTGAAGGGTCAAAGGCCCAATATCCACGAAGACCTGAGAGATATTCCCTGTAACCAACAACCACGTCATTTCCAGGGGGTGACAACCCAGGTCACGACCGTGCCATGTCATATGACACGAGAGAGGTGATGCTACGTGGATGCTATGTGGAGAAGGGGATGGAAATTTGCCAATGATGCCCCAAAAACTTTAGAAGGCCATAACTTTCAAACCATAGCTCGATTTTGGACAAGGTTATAGTAGTTGGAAAGCTCTCAGTGAAAACAAGGCGATGGTGTCCTCATTTGAATAATTCAAGGAGTTGTAGGAAAGAAAAAAATTATGCTCCATTCCTTTTAAAGAGTACTTAGGGGGTCGTATGTGTGAAAATTACGTAGTAAAAATTCACAGGAAGTCGAAAGGAAGATTATAGATGACCTTAAAGGGAAAAAGTGTGTATATGTTTCTAGAGTTTCATATGTTATGGGTTCTAGATAAAAAATGTAGCTATATGCATATGTTATGGTTATAGATAGAACAAAGAAATGTTATAGATTTTATGCAGATAGGAGGAAGAAAGAAGATATAGTTATCCAACATGTACATTTGATTGCTTAAGCAAGCTACCAGATGAAGACATCTAGACTTAGTGAGAAATATAGAGGAATTCCAATGGAACTCTGATTTATAAAAGAAATTCCAATTGACAAATATGCATACCAATTATGGATGCTAGGTAATAAATCCCATATACAACTCATGCTAATGCATGTACAATGGGTAAAAATGGAGATGCAAAGAATAGAGTCATGAAATGTGTTTAGATAGTTGGTAAAAGAATTTGAAATTTGGTTAAAGAGGAGTAGAGACACTCAAAGAAAGAGTGTTATGTCAAGGAGGCCTCACAAGAAGATCAAAAGTCGGGAATTAATAATGTTGAGATATGAATCTAGGTACAGCCATGAAGGCTTGGGAATACAAGAAGATAAAATTTATGTGTAAAGGAATTCACTGTGACAAATCCACTTATGTTGATCAAAGTGCTCAGTGGAATCACAACATAGAAGTAAATCATTTATTGGATGAAGTAATGAAATTCTATTTACTCTAAAGGATGCCAATTAAATATAAAGCAATAAATTGTGGGAAGACATGTTCTAAAAGGTTTGATATGTCAAGATTCTAGTATTTTGATAAAGAAAGACAAAGTGTATACATGGAGATAAGGTGCATCATCTCTAGGGATTAGTTATGCATTTTTGGAGTACTACCTCCATTATTGTGGTCATAGTAGTGTAGTAGAAGCATGGTATGAATGTTAGAACTTCAGGGGTGAAGTAATGAAGGTGCATGCATGTTGAAGAGTGCCAACAGATGCATGAGCGATGCATTAGTGTTTTGGAAATGTCCCCCCCATGGACAGGTGAAACCCCCCTTGGGACAAGACTCCTTTGATCCAAGACAAAAGGTAACAAATGGTTCCCTAATTTCCCCTTAAACCTATTCTATATTCCCATAGACAACATGAGAAGAGAATATGAGATAATGGGATAGATGACCTACCTAATTTCAGTTAGTTTTCCTCGTCTCTCCAGCCCTTGATCTTAACGTCTAAGCACCCGGTGTAAGAGAAACTTTGCAAGAGACAAAAAAATATTTTTTTCTTCCACATTATATCGTTAGGAAAAATAGATCTATCTATATTGAACTAATAAAAAATAGACATGCATATGATAAGTAACATAAGCATGAGGGGAATAGGCCAAGGTATATTATAAGGAAAGCAATGAAGAACTTATGACTTTGATGTTGATGTTGTGATAGCTCCTCCAAGCTCTCCTTTGCAACCCTTTGAATGTCAAAAGATCAGAAGTATGTTACTTTAAATTCTTCCTCCCCTTTCACCCAAGCATGACCTTCATTATAGAGGAGTTGAGGCATAAAAACCATAGAATAATTTGAGGAGAGGATAGGATCAAATGAGGATTTGGCTAAATAGACAATATTGACCTTTCCTTGGATAGAGGGTATCTCGAACCAACCCCCAAAAAACTAAAACTTCCCAGAAACAACCCCTCAAAATAAGGTATGATGGTTGTAACTAGTTCATCGCTCCCTTATAACTAAGCACATGGCGATAGTATCACTCCCCTAAAACTAAGAAAGGAGTGATGACAAGGGTTCATCCTCCTTTGCATATGGGCAGGGGAGTGATAATACTAAAAAAAGGCCAAAAGATCAAGGTGAAATATAGTATTTCAACCTCCAAATGATCGGTTTCCCCTCCAACATGTCTAGGAATTATGAAAAACACTCCCACATGGTGATGAAATTGTGACACTTAAGTGAGACACTTGGTAAAGTGTGACACTTAAGTGCAACACTTGGTAGTGTGACAAATAGGTGTGTAATAATAAGGAGAAGATTGTTTCTAGAAGTATGCAACCATACTTTTGGGAGAGGAAGCACATAAATCTAAGTGCATTCCATAATTGGATAAAGTTCAAGAGTAATTGAAGATAGTGGAAAAGGTACCACTAGGTGGATACCAAGATATTCATAGTCTCTTGAAGCACTCAAGAACTGTGGCAACAATGAAAGAGATTGTTGATACTATAGAAAATGTAGGGTGCCTTCCAAAGGTGTTGAGTGAATTCCCAAAGTAGATTGGGATGAAAAGTCCAAAAATAATTCAAGCATAGAGGTTATTTTTAGAAGGAAAATCATTAAGATTTCCATGAAGAAGGAAATATTCCTAAGATTGAATTTCTATGTAAAAGAGATGGTACCTGAAAATAATTCATCTCAAGTGGAAAGGAACCATTGGTAATATGTTAGAAGGATGTAAGTTCCAGTTGAATTTAGGATGGAAAGTAAAGGTAATTCTAACTACTTCCAATTAGTCTCTATGAAGCTGGAAAAAAAGACATGTGCATCACTATAGTATGTTGAAAATTTGACTATGAAAGTTTGAACTAAATTGGATAAGGAAGGATAAGTGAATGGTACAAGCACCACAAGGCTGAAGTGTTCAAAGAGGGTAAGTTGAATCAATTTGGTCTAGTAAAGTAATTGATGTTGAAAATCCAAAGTTAGTAAGAGAGCATGGTTGGAAATGTAATTTAGTCATGTATGATTTGGATGGAAGTGGTCGAGTAAGAAAGAAAACATGCTCAATTATTCCAACAAGATAAGGTTGGATCAGATGGATCCAGGAAATTGATGAATGTCGAGGATTAATACTAGCATAATATAAGGATGGAAATATAAAGTGACCAGGAATGGTTTGGCTAGAAAAGGGTCTCGAGGATAGAGAACGAGCATGCATAATTATTTTTGTAAGAGCACAAAAGGATACAGGAATCCATAGAAACTTGGTGGACAATCAGGAACAAAAAAGAGAGTTGTAAAGGAAGAAAGAAGTTGTTGCAAATGTTGTAGCAGCAATTATGACATGGCCAGTTGGACAGTCATATATAGCATAAGAAGATGGAATGAATGTGCATTTCCGAGCATGCTAAGGATGCATTATTAGTGCATATATTACATGTTGAAGACTATGAGTAGTCTATTGCTATACATATTAATTTAAAAAGTTTCTAATGATGGTTATTGTGCCAGAAAAGAGAGATTTATTGCATGATTGCAACTGTTGGTGATGATGTTGTTGCATATGGAAGTCCTCCATATGAAGGAAGCAACAGGAAGATGAAGTTTTGATTAAGAGGTTGGTGAAGGAGGAATGGAATCTCCTACTGATACCAACTAATCAGGTAGCATTAAACTCATTGAATGGCATCTATACAGGTATGAGTTTGATGTACTTATGTTGCATAATTTCTTAAAGGAATTTAGGTAAGAATTTCCCTTAGCTAAAATTAATATTTGAAGTGATATTATTGTGTGCATTTGACTGCATTTAAAAAAAATGATATACCATTGTGTGTGGTAAAGGATGAAGGCCTAAGATATTTATAAAAGTTGTTTAGCTTTTGAATGCATACATATGACATAGTAGAATGTCATGATCTATTGGCTATGATTTAATAACCAAAGAAAATAAAGGGGTATGACCTTGTTACAGAAGTGAATTGTTGGGGGGCAGCGGGAAGCCTCGAGGTTAATCATCAATACACCCAACAAAACCTTAGACATCGTCCCTTTAGAAATCACCAAAAAGAAAGTGAAGTCTCACCTGAGGCATCTAGAGCGATTGCAGGAACCAAGGTTCTACAATGATGAGGGGAAGTGAGGCATTCAACATTTTTTTATTGTGTGTGTCATTTCATCACTTAACAGTTACTTCATCATGCAACATACCGTGTGTGTAACATTACTCTACTTGATATTCATTCATTTAACAATTTCTTCAGTGCACGGTTGTTGGTTATTAGTCTTTCTATCTACTTCTAGGCTAACTCAGGTTCAAATCTAACAGGTTTCTAACAAAACCCTCTAAAACTATCATCCCTCCTGGTAAACCTGAAGGAAACGCAACACACATAAGGTACTGCATAGTCTCACCCGAGATATTTCTATGGATGATTGCAATGCTCATATGCTTGCAGTATAGGAAAGAGCGGGGATCTGGGATTGCAACTCATCCTCTAAGGCCTTGATCTGGTTGTTCCTTTTATTATTCTTAAGATTCGTTCATTTTCTGAATCTATGCATGCATTCTAACAGATCCAACATATGATAGATATAACTAAATCATCCATTCATATAACTACTATCAGAAGGTAAATATACCATAAACACAACACATAAAAAGGGTTTTACCGTGGTTCACCCCCTCTTGGGGTACGTCCACAAAGATCTGGCTTCTTAGGCTTTGTATTATGCTTGTTGTGATTAATGGCGTTGCATGCACTACAATACAATCATGAACAAGTTTCCACAACCTCTGTGAGGTGGACTAGATCACACCAGGCTCCTTAGCATGCAATCTAACCTTCAAGATATATCTACTCGAATCTCCTATAGCTCAACAACTTACAAAATGGTATTTGATCTTACAGTAGTTCCTCTAACCGAACATAGCAAAACTTGGGAACAACCAACCAACCCCTAGACCTCCTAGGTCCTTATTTATACTAATTTTTTTCCTTATCAATCATTACAATATCTTACAAAAAACCTAACTTTAACGTGGTTAGGTTTTATTGCATGAACACCTTGCATGCTTTCCTCCTTTGCATGAATATTTGCCTCGCACGTGTTTCTTTTCCTGCCAGCTGTCTTTTTCCAAATTAAGCTTTATTTTCCAAAAATGGACTTTTCCTCAAAATTGGCATGTGCCCAACAGGCCCCCAACACTGACATGTGGCTTGTTCCGAGCCACCTAGGCAGTGCACGCTCCTTCGACAACCTATGCTAAGTTGTGGAAATTGTCTGCAAGTTCCCTTCCTCTTGCCTGGACCTGCACAACCTTCTCTGTGAGCGCTTCTAATGCTTGTGTTGTGATCTCCTCTCAGATCATTGCTTCACACTCTGCATGTGCTTGTGCCATGTTCTTCTTCTCCTCCTCCAACTACGTGATCATTTGCGTTGCTTTCTCTTGAAGGGGTTCCATCTGTGCCTGTCTTTCCTGCCTCTGTGTCTGCACTACTTTTAGCTCTTCCTACAACTTCTTCATATCTTGCGTTCCTTTCAGACGCTCTGTGATGATCATTGTTGTTTGCCTCTACTTGAGGTATTGGATAGCTGCGTTTATCCTTTCTTCCTCTTGGTTCCACTGATGGAACTTCTCGTCTTCCTCCAGCGTCCAAAGCTGCGATGCTCTATCAAACAATCCTACTACTGTGTTGACTTGTTTCTCAATTTATTCCATTTGGAGTGCAACTTCTTCTTTTCTTTGCTCTCAGACCTCAGGAGAAGTCATGGGATTGATCTTCTCTTTGAACTCCTCGATCTCTTACCTGTATTGGACAATTGTCTACACAATGAGGTTGGTCTTTTCCTTTGTGCTTCTCTCTACTGCATGCGCACTGTCATGGATTTGGTTGTATGCCATTGTTAATCCTTGCTCTAGAATGTCTGTGCATTCCTTCTCTTCTTCCTTTTCTACCATCAGCTAGTCGCATGTGATCTGGAGGATCTCTGTGACTCCTCTGCCCACCTCTAGATTTGTGGCATCTACGTGGGCCCTAGACTGTACTTCCTACATGACGATGGCTTGTAGCTCATATAAATCCTTTGTCAGAATGTGCTCCATCATCATCTCAAGTTTTTCTACCTCTTCCAGGGGTTTCTGCAATGTCTCTTGATCAAATCTAATCATTTGATGCATTATGGTGAATGTTTCCTTCCCATGGACAACAAACTGCATAGTCTCTTTTCCCTCTTTCCGCACAGATGGCCTCTATGTCTTCTCTTGTGGCTGCGCAGTGGCCTGTGATTCTACTCTGCTCTAGAGTTGTTGAATGTTGTTGTGTACCTCTAGGAGCTTAGCCATAATCTCCTCCCTCTACGCCACTGCAGTCCTGACCACTTCCTCACTCTTGTCTTGGACCTTATCTGCAATGAGCTCTGCATCATCCCATGTGAGGGTGATGTTGGGGTCCTCTATCTCATACTTCCTATTATTGCTCGTGTTTTTTCCCTATGTGGGATTCCTTTCCATCTGTGAGGGATGCACCTTTGTTGTTGTTCCTTGGCCTCTTTCCTCTTGAGCCAGTATCATTTCCTTTTTCCCCGTCTACAACTAACTTCCTGTTTGTGTTGGTGTAGGCATCCTCTGTAGCCTTTTTGGTACTACACTACTCCCACTTGGTATGGTTCTCACTGTGGTTGTCTTGATGTTTTCAGTCAGACTACCTGTTCGGGCTGACGGGCCTGCTTCGGTCGTCTCTTTCGTCTTAGAGGACTATGTCGTGCCTGTCCTCATGGTTGGTTTTTCTATTGGCAGTTTCCAGTGTGTAGGACAATCCTTGATAATCCACTGGACCTCTTCCTTGGTGACACAATATTTCATCTTTAACCATTACTTATTAGGATCCTTTGCATCTTGGATCCATATGTGATGTCAGGATGTCTTGAATCTAACTATCCCCTCTGTTTCCTGCGCGACCTCCATCATTATGCACCATGCATTTTTTGTGCGCTGGTGGATTTCTTTTAGCAGCATGCCAAACACAGTTTTGTTTTCTTGCTGCATCTTGTTATCTTTCGCCTGCCAGAGATATTTGTACCTAGATGCATAACATTTCCCTACCCTGTCCAAGAATTTTGAGAACTTAGTATCCTACCACCTTGCCAGAGCTATCAATATTACCAACCAGGAGTAATGGAACTTGGTTCCATTGTCCTGCACGTCGCGACACTCAAGTAAGAATTGGTTCAACAGGCACAATGCCCAACTAAAAATCATCCCCTTGGTGCATTGTGATGCTACTGGGATCACTCCTATTGGTGCTTCCTCTCTGCGAAATTTTCTTAACATATTGCACACTATTAGCTTACTGGTGTATCTTGTCACGTTGTCATTGATCTCTTTGATGATGAGGCTTCTATTCCCCTAGGGCATGTCGAACTTTACCTTCACTTGTTCTGCTAGTTCTTTCTCGTGCGCTTTGTTTTCTAAAATGCCTTTGGGATGCGCATCGACCATAGGAAATCCTATTATTTTGGAAATTAATGCCATGTCGATATGTATTGATCTGTCCATTCAATGAATGCCTCCATGGACCTAGGCGACCAACTGCTTGATGAACATATCGACATTCTTACCATGCTCAAAATGTGGTATGTCCAAGAGGTTCATTATACTTGAGTTATACATCCTAGTAATCCACTGCATGGGCTCTAACACTAGCCTTCCTAGGGATCTAATCTCCCTTGTGTTGATTAGATAGTTTTCCTCAGACAATTCTGGAAATTTGGCTGTGTCGCACATGTCATGGTCTGCATACCTCAACCTTGGTACCTTCCCCAACATGTCATCGATAGTGGGGACTGAGTCTAGAAGAAATGGAAGGGTAATTTCCATAGTGTCGGGCGTATTTCTTTTCTATCCCACAACATATGTGTCTGCATCTGCTGCTTCTATGCCCTCTTCTTCCCCAGCTAAATATGGTCGGTCAGTGATGTCTTCAATGAGTACTTCATCTTGTGCCTGGGACTGTCGTAGTCCCACTGTGTCATTTGGTCTTGCATGCATCTCAAGGATAGGGTTTGAACCCCCTTTACGGCTCTGGAGCTCTTCCTTATCTCTCCTTGTTGCACTGTAGGGATCTCTTCCTCGACCTGCATCGGGCTAATATTTTATGGGTTTGAGGTGGTGACGTTATCGAGCTCGACTATATTCTCTGGCTATTGCATCCTCTGTTTTCCCCTTTGGCCTTGTTGGGTGACCCTGACAAACAATATTGGTGACCCAAAATTCAGTGGAGTCATCCTTTGCAGCTATCGCAATATCAACTTGCTACTTCGGAGATTGAAAACTAGGGCACAGTTTCTCTTTCTCACTTTGAGCTCAAAATTTTCTAAGTGTTGAATAACTCTATGCTTTTCCACCTTTTATAGATCTGGTTATGTTCACTTTTACTTTTTGCGTGCATTTGCACCAAGTTTACTTTTTACTGGGCGTTGTCTTCTGATGTTAGTTGCGGTATTTACTGTGCACAAATTTTCCCCATTTTTTTTGTATTTTCTTTCTTTTGTATTTTTCTATTTATTTTTCCCTCTTTTCTCCTTTTTATTTATTTTTTTCATTTTTCTATCCTAGATTCTACTATCTTACACCATGTACATGTCTTTCTTACTACGTTGTTACTTTTAAGTGCTAGGAGGTCGATTGTCGTTGTTCAGTTTCAGTCGAATCCCATTGATCATTCCTTTCAATTATGTTCCTCCCAAGACCTTTAACTGTACATATCCCCCATCTGTGACAATATTCACTTTATATGGCCCAACCAATGCATTTTAAATTTACCCGGATGTTGAAAACATTTACTTTCATAGAGAAAAACTAGGTCTCCTTCCTTGAAACTCTTCCTCTTGATATGTCTATCATGCCAAGATTTGTCTCTTTCTTTATGTACTTCTTGATGAAATCCTACCAGAATCATGTCCTCTTCCATTTCCATTAGTTGGCTTAATCTTTCCTTTAATGCACCTCTTCCTGTCATGTTGGTAATTGTTGCTACGCGCAGACTAGATACCCAAAATTCTAATGGTACTATTGCTTCCTTCCTGTACACCAACCCGAATGGTGTCTGTCCTGTTAACCTTTTGCATGTAGTCATTTATTCCCATAGTACTATTGGTATTTTCAAATCCCAATCGTCCCTGTTGACATTACATATCTTCGTTAGAGAATTCTCCAAGATATTATTGAAGGCTTCTACTGTTCCATTTTCCTGAGGATGGTAAGTTGTACTCTTATGGTGATAGACTTAAAATTCCTCATTCATATCCCTAATGGTGCTATTGAAGAAGTGATTACCTTTTTCACTCATCAAAATCCTTGGACATCCAAATTTGGTAATCACTTGCTCAAACATGAAGTGTATTGCGGTATCTGCACTGCAATATTTGACTGGTGTTGCTTCTTCCCATATTGTTAGGTATTATGTCACATAAATGATATATCTCGCTCCTAACCTTTTTGTTGGTGGATGGATTGGCCCAACAAAGTTTATTTCTCATTTTTAAAATACCTACAAAATTACTTGTGGTCTCAGAGGCATCTCATCCCTTCTGTCAGGTTTTCCAACCCTCTGACAGACATCACATTTTTGGAAACATTCCTTGGAATCTCTGTGGACTATTGGCCACCATAGTCTTGCACACAATACCTTCTGCATGGTATATTTTCCTACATAATTTCCTACAGCTATTCCCTCATGAGCTTATGCCAAAATTCTAGGGATTTCATGTTCTAGTACACACCTTCTCAACATGTTATTTGTGCCCATTTTATATAAGTTTCTTTCAATCAATTGATAGTCTGCAGATCTGAATACCAGATTCTTCTTCCGCGTAGTGCTAAATTCTTGTGGCGCAATCCCTATGCTCAAATATTCAGCTATATCAACAAAATATTCGTTAACTATTTGTACTGAAAACAATTGCGCATCAGGGAAGTTGTCTTCCAAGTTGGTAGGTTCCTCTCCATTAGTGACCCTTGACATATGATCAGTTCCTGCATTTAGCTTCCCTGGTTTGACTATCACTTCAAAATCAAATTCTTGAAATAATAACAACCATCTACAAATCCTCCCCCTCAACACTCACTTGTTGGCTAAATATTTGAGGGTTGAATAATCTGTGAACATCTTAAAGTGTTTTCCCAATAAATAATGTCTAAACTTATGAAGTGCATAGAGCATAGCTAGGCCTTCTCTTTCTGTAGTATTGTAGTTCTACTATGATTCTGACAATTTTCTACTTGCAAATGTTATAGGATGATCCAAATCCCTTTCTCCGGGTTGCGCCAAAATTGCTCCAAGTGCTATAGTTGATGCATCTACATGCACATGAAAAGTCTTTTCCCAATATGGGAATACTAGAATAGGTGGTGTGACCATATTTTCTTTTAGGGTGTCCAAAAATTGTTGATAGTCCTCATTCCACTGAAATTTGGTATCCTTCTTTAACATTTTTTCCATTGGCACAGTGATCTGCACATACCCTTTTATAAATTTTCTGTAGTAGCATGTATGTCCCAATGTTTCTCTCAACGGGCGCACTGATTTTGGTGGTGGTAAATTGACAATAATTGCAATCTTGGTAGGATCTACTAGAAAGCCTTGTTTTCACACTATATGGCCTAATGATATTCCAAATGGTGTCCCAAAAATGCACTTCTTGATATTCAATGATATACGACATTGCCTGCATATTTCCAACATTAGCCTTAACACTTCTACATGGTCCTTTAACAGACTATATATAGTCTAATCATCTAGATACACTTCTAAAAATTGGTGTATGAACTCCTTAAAAGCAACTATTACTACGCTTGAAAATATGGCTGGTGCATTCTTCATCCAAAAAGGCATGATTGTGTACTGGTAGGATCCCCATTCTGTGGAAAAATTAGTCTTATACATGTCTTCTAGGGCTATATTGATCTGATGGTAACCTGAGAATCCATATGTAAATGAGTATGTTTCCTGGCCTCCCACATTCTCTAGGACCTCATCTGTGAAAGGGGTAGGAAAAGGGTCATGTAGGAAAGCATCATTCAACTTTCTCAAATATACACAAATCATTATCCCCCCTTGTTTCTTCTCTTGCAATACCATAGGGATTATCCATTCAGATTCCTCCACTGGTTCTATAATACTAGCTTGCAACATTCTGTCAATTTTTGCTTTAACTTTCTGCTTATATATTGGATTTAGTCTATAAGGTCTATGTCTGATAGAAATATACTTAGGTTTGATAGGTATCTTCATCTCTCCTAGCTCTCCTTCGATGCCTTTCATCTCTGTAAATGTTGTTGGGAACATGTCATTGTATTCACGTAGAAACTCTGTTATTCTTTCAATTATTTTTTCATCCTAGTAGTCTCCAATGATTTCCATTTTAGGATTATCAGTTGTGCCAATGTTGACTTTCTTTACCTTGATAGGTGCAACAAATAATTATGATTCCAAACATGGACCTTCCACCTCTCTTTCTCTTTCAATTTATGTAATATGAGTATTGTGCAGGTCATCTTCCTCTGGTGCTTCTTCTTCCACATGATAGCATGACATCAATTCTTTGACTGTTTTCCTGTTCTATTGTTGATACTCTGTCATGAGTTCAATCTATGGTTCATAAATAAATATCACCCCTCTTATCTATTTTAGTGCGGATTCAATGTTGGTGTTCTCATGTTCAAATGAGAAAGTTACTATAAAACTATGTTGTAATGTTGTCCATTATGCAGTGCCTCTGTGCAGTTCCTGGTCTACATACTAATTTTCGAGAATTCCTTCCAGTGTATGGATGAAGTGATGAGGCCATTCCTCTGGTGGTGTCATCCTCCATTGTGTCTTTCATTTCTTAAAATTTTCTGTTGGTGTCCCATGTCCATCATATCTCTACAGTTTATTTCCGCCCTTCTCTGCATCAAATCTGATGCGCAATAGACTCTTACATTGGCACTAGTCCTTAATTATTTATTTATGTGCACCCCACCATCTTGTAGGTGTTTCCTTGAGTGCAATGTCCAAGGATAAGAGCCTATTATTCTCTAACACTTCATCCTCGTATCTTGTTAGGAATTCCTCTAAGTCATTCACCCCATGAAAAATGGGAGGTCCTCTTATCTCTGTACCCACACATCTTACTGTGCGGTCTATTCTTGCGGACCTTCTTGTGGAGACTTCATGTAATCTCTGTTGCTAATTCTCCAAACCTATATTTGAGTCAGAAGCACATGATGTGATGCTCCTCCAGTTGAGTACCCCATCCGGAGTTGGGTGAACATAATATTCTTCTCACGTAGTGGTTCTGTACAACTGGTTTATCTCCTCTAGATCTAAGCAAGTGGGTTGTACAAACCTTTCTCCCTCTAATGGATCTAATGGAACAATGACTATGTATTCTCCTGATTCGAATGTCATTTTTCTTGTCTTCAAGTTTATTATTTCCTGGTTATAAAATTCCTAATCCACTCAAAGCAATGTTGGATAAGGTGTTGTACCATATACTATCTCTATCACTTCAAAGTCTGCCTTAGTGCGCACTCCATCCATATCTACTCTCACACCCTTAAGCCTTCCAATTGGTAGAACTCTGTGTTGGTTTTCTAGCTTCAATTAGACAGGTGAATAGCCTAGTGTGGGCTCTTCCATACACTGCCATGTCTTCTTGGGTAACACATTTACCTCAGAGCCTAAATCCAGTATGATATCCCCCATATTGAAATATCCAATGTTAGCATTCAGTCTGAATTCCCTGCTTGTCCTCCTTCTTGTATGGATGTGATTGATTGTTCTCTATTCTAACTTCCCCTCTACCTCTATGATACATATTTCTAACATATTTTGCAAAACTTTAACATATGATGGATCATTCAATAGTTTCAAACAAGATTGCAGAAAAGTCTTTATGGTACTTGTATTTAAGAGAGTGCTTCAGTGGCGAGGTCCATTGATAAAGGCATCTCGTACGTTGGTATGTTCTGAGTATGTTGTGCAATTGATGTAGATGCAACATCTTGTTTGAAGAACTCCTATCTGGCCTCCTTGAATGCCTCATTTTCATTACGTGCATCAAACGAATTATGTGGTTCAATATTCACCCATTGGTGTTGCGTTGGCTCCTATCATACTGCATCATCGCCTATCTTAGCTCCTCCATGCGTAAATATGTTGATTTTTCTTCCATCGTCCCTGGATTCTGTAGAAATCCACTGAACATTTAGATTGTTCTGGTTCCTTTTTTATTGAATCTACCCCAAAAGTGTTGGGCATTCTTCTGTATCATGGTCTGTTGCACAACAATACATACATGTCACAGGTGGAAGTGGACATTCCCTTGCATAATTTCCTAGATGTTGGAATTTGTGGCACACTACTGGACTTCCGCCTCTTCCAAATTCTCCTCTACCTGATCCTCCACCTTGGTATCCACCTCGATCTCCTTGTGGTGCATTTTATCGAGGCAATTGATTATATTGTGCGGGGTTATACTATGGATGCACATTGTTATATTGAGGTTTGGAAGTGTTATATTGTTGTTGCGCATTATTATATGGAGGTGGTACCTAGTAGACCTTTGGTGCAACTTTCGCTGTCATAATTTATGCATGCACCCTATACGTATCTGAAGTTCTCTCTCTCATTAAGTCCATTGTCCTAGAATATTTATCATCCTGACCCACTGATTTTCAAAAATTGCAGTATGAATTATTGGGTATTGTCTGGTACTTCTGCATCATTGGAAAATAATATGGATCATGCCCATGTGTTTTACAGATATTGCACCATGGTCCTCCTGTTAGAAATGGGTTTGGTGTCCCTGTTTCCATATATTGCGTGAAAGTTGGGCACTCATTCTTGTGGTGTCCTTTTGTCCTGCATGTGGTACACCAAAGGACTTCTCTTTTCTCTTTTCCCTTATTCTAGTTCAGTTGAAATGTGAGGTTCTTCAAACCCTCCTTTAGCTCATTTATTGTTGTTTTTTTTTTTTTTTGATATTGGTTCTCTTCCAACTGTAAGTTTGTCTACAGAGCCTCTTCCTGAGTTTGAAACTTCTACTTCCTGAAAACGTATTTCAGATGTGGTAACAGTGAATTCAAAAAGATATGTCTATGTTGCATGTCGGTCATGACATACTTCAACTTACTCTTCAAATTTTTGATCCTCTGATCAATATCCCAAACAGAGTCACCAGGTTTTTGTCTGATTTCAATCATCTCATTCATATACTGATGTTCTGAAATGGGATTCTAAAATCCATTTATCACTAACTTCTTCACATATGTGATCGTTCTTGTTGTCCCTGGTGGACTGTTTACATCTAGACTCATGTGCGAATCTATCGCGCGGTCTCTTAGTGTGATAACTAACTGCACAAGTTTTGTGTCATCATCTGTGATCTCCTTTTCTTCCTAGATCTTCTCACAGATGAAAAATTTCTTTTCAGGGTCCTCAGATGCCTCTCCCTTGAATTTTTCTAAACTAATGGTGGGATCAATTCCTGCCATATTGAACTGTGATGAACTACTACCTTCGCGCGATGTATATACTTGACTGCTAATTCTTGAACTAGCTCCTCCATTTGTTTCTCCTTGTTTAGATGTACTTCCTACTATCTCTCTTCCACTAAAATTCGGTTGTCTAAATGGTGGTGTTCTTTCTGGTGTATTAGTCACACATGGGGTTATGGGTTATGCATTGAAACTGACATGAATGGGAGTTATGCCTTCTGTTCCTACCCTTGGAACTCTTGTCTTCCTTTCATATGTTGCACGCAGGATTTCCTCAATCTGCTCCACATCTCGAAGATCCTCTACCTCTTCTTCATCACTTTCCAACCCCTCTCTCTCAGCTATGGCTCTCTTCTTATTATTCATCTTATATTGGTAGGGTACTCAACTGCACATCTTTCCATCCATTTCCATGATCTTCTTGATATGATATTCTTCCATCATGATTGGGTCCATGGACTCCTCCTTCTTTCCCTTATACATCTCTCCCTCCATTCTTCTAGCTTCTATTAGTACTTCCCCCCTTTCCCCATGCACACAGGGAAGTTTAGTTGTCTGAGGCCATAGTCATTACACATTTGTTATACAGTAAGATATTGATTGAAGTGTACAATGATATGATATACTACCTCTAGGCCCTTCTAGAAACTCTTGCTCTATTGCACTATAAGACTTCACGGTATCTACTGCAAATTCTGTGATAAACCCTACAACAATATTGCCTAACCATAAATCTATTGTGCATGTGAATTTTTTGTTAACTTGTTTTAACTGCACGATCTCCACAGTATTCCACTCGATCTGTCTGATTCGATTTGTAGGGTTGTTGTATTTCAACCTCAATATCCACTCTTGCAACACATGCGGTAAATCACAGAAAAAGACCTCATGTAGGTTGCTAAACACATACTTGTCCAAATATTTGTGTGGTGTTAACTTAGGGTTTCTTTTATCTTTTTTCACAAATTCAAGCTCCTTTGTTTTCAACCATCCTTAAATATCCGCTTTCATCAGATTACGTGGTCTAAACATTCCTTTTTATACCTTCATTCTCTACATGATTCTTTCATAGATCCCATTCACTCGATCCCATGTAGTTCCAACCATCAACAGAACCATTGTTGGTTATTAGTCTTTCTATCTACTTCTAGGGTTCCCTAGGTTCAAATCTAAGAGGTTTCCAACAAAACCCTCTAAAACTATTGACCCTGCTAGTAAAACAGAAGGCAACGCAACACATAGAAGGTATTGCACAATCTCACCTGAGATAGTTCTATGGGTGATTGCAATGCTCAAATGCTTGCAGTCTAGGAAAGAGTGGGGATATGGGATTGCAACTCATCCTCTAAGGCCTTGATCTGGTTATTCCTTTTATTATTCTTAATATTCGTTCATCTGCTAAATCTATGCATGCATTCTAACAGATCTAACATATGAAATATCTAACTAAATCATTGATTCATTCATTCATATAACTACTATCAGAAGGTAAATATACCATAAACACAACACATAGCCTGGGTTTTATCTCGGTTCACCCCCTCCTCTGCTACGTCCACAAAGATCTAGCTCCTTAGGCTCTGTATTATTCTTGTTGTGATTAATGGTGTTGCACGCACTACAATACAATCATGAACATGGTTCCACAACCTCTGTGAGGAAAAATAGATCAGACCAGGCTCCTCATCCTACGATCTACCCCTCAAGATTTATCTACTTGACTCTCCTACAACTCAACAACTTAAAAAATGGTATCCAATCTTACAATAGTTCCCCTAACCAAACATAGAAAAACTCGGGAATAACCAACCAACTCTTAGACCTCCTAGGTCCTTATTTATACTAATGTTTGGCTTATCAATCGTTACAATATATTAAAAAAACCCTAACCTTAACGTGGTTATGTTTTCTTGCATGTGCGCCTTGAATGCTTTCCTCCTTTGCATGTATCTTTTCCTCACACATGATGCTTTTCCTGCGAGCTGTATTTTTCCAAATTAAGCTTTATTTTCCAAAAATGGACTTTTCCTCAAAATTGGTCTACGCCCAGCAACAACATCATAAAAACATATATGAATCACACAATCATATTACTAAGATTTCATCATTGCGCAATATTAATAACATAAACATTCTACTAATCATTCAACAAATCACACACACAACATCACATCAATACACAGGTTTTAACGTTGTTCACCTCAATCTCGGATACATCCACAACAAATGACTTCTTATATTAGTCATTCATATTCTTCTTACATATGTGCATTGTGCTTACAAAAATATGCAACAGTAACCATTACTCAAACCTGACTAGTCGTTCTGTTGCAATACGATTCTCGATCCTTAGTCCTAACATCTAAATACTTAGCCAAAAACTCAACTCACCCACCATGCACCATAACCTTTCATCCTTTGAACCCATTATCTACCTCATCCCTTTACATATTTATACATCAATATAGGGATAATCTCGTTACAAAATTTGCCAGAAACCCAATGGTCTATAACCGTTTTCTGCCTTTTGTGCGTCGCTCCATCACGCTTCCTCCTATCACGTGCTTCAACTCCTTAAATTATGTTCCCGTCGTGCGCGCTGGTCAATATTCTAACTACATTTTATTATTTTACTTATTCTGGAACAAATCCAAAAAGTTAACCGAAATGCCTATCCAATAGGCCCCCAACAGTCACCTATGGCTTGTCCCAAGCCACTCAGGCCTTCTTCCAGTGCACCATGAACTTCTCGAATGTCTCCTTTGTTGTCATGGCCTTCTCCTTTACCTCTGTCTCCTTCTGCAAAATTGTGTCAAATGTTTCAGCAGTAACCCGAGCCTGCATCTTCTCGACACTTTCTTCAACTTCCTCTTTGAATATACCTCGAGTGGATACTAAGGCTGTTATCACTCTATATTCTTCTTCTTGTACTACTTTAATTTTTTGAGCGCGAGCCTACTGCTCCATCCTTATTTTATTCATTTCTAAATACAACTTCTTTTTCTCATCCATTTTCATTACCACCTCTATTGGCGGTAATGTGCCCATCACTGCTTTGAACTTTTTCACCTTTTCCTACGTAACGTGGATCTTTTGGATGATCTCTTGTTTCTCCCTATATTCAATTAGTTTCATCCAGACACCCATGGTTTCTGTATAGAGTTGATCATATTCTACTTCTAGATTATTTATGCTCTCCACCACTGTTGTCACTATCTATTCTCTTTTCTTCCTTTCTCCAGGTGGAGTGTCCGGTGTCATGTGTGCTTCTAGGTCATCTATACATGTGTGGAATCCTTGAATAACTTCGCTTATCTTTGTTACTTGTTATTAAATTGGGGCCTCCATATTTGTTTGAGCCTATGGGATTTCTTAGTAGACCTTCTTGAATGCCCGCTGCATCCTTTTAACCTTCTGTGCAGCCTCATCCCGCTCCTTCTTGAATTTGTTGAATTCCATATCTGAGGCTACATTCTTGGTCATAACCTTAACCAACTTGCTATATGTCTTTTCCGTGCATAAGTTCATGTCTTGTGTCATGCTCAACTACAATTCTTGTAATACATTTGTTGGTATTTGAGATAAGACTAAGTCAATGTTACCTAGTTTCCTTGCTTTTTCCTACATCTCTATTTTGGGGAACTCTACCACCCATGTCGCTAACTTGGTCAATCTATGCTCACCCTCTACCTCTATCAACTGAGATATTGTTGGCCCTGCCTTCCCATTCTTTGTAGTTCCTATGGTATGTTCATCCTCTGACTGTCACACTGGCGCGAGCTTTGCTACTTCTAGCAATTCGCGCAACTCGACCATTTTATCATGCATCTATCTATGCGTTTCTTTCTTCTAGTGTGTCACACACTGAAACACATCATATGTGAATTATTTCACTTGATCTCCTATCTTCTCCAAGTCTTCCTCTATCAAGGATTGGATGGCCACTTCCTTAATGGTTTTCCGCTTCGTCCGTTGTGGTACAGATTTTCCTATCTCTGGTTCTTTCTGCTTCATGTCTATGTGTGGTGTTTCCTTTTGGGTTGTTTCTTCTGTGTCATTAACTTTTCCTTATTCAGATCCTTCTTATTCATCATCATCAATCTCTTCTACTTCTGGGTTTTGTCTCTATGAGGGCCCTGTTTCCACTAGTGGAATCTTCAACTCTTCATCCCAATATACCATGATATGGCCCATCTCGTCCTCAGTTAACCGATACTATGTGGGCATACATTGTTGATCCAGGTCCTTTTTATCTTGTATGTACATATGGTGATGTCTTGACTTAAAGCACGCCATTTCCTTATACGCCTCGACCACTTGTGGTGGTATGCGCGGTGTCCTATCTATGTTGTCTCTAATGGTTTATTTATAAACATAAAAGGAAACATTCTTGTCCATATATCATGCCTTGTGTGTAGTGTAACATAAGTTATGATAACATGCAACTAGACATGGCTTATCCTTGAATCCCAAAACTTATGTGTCATCTGGCTCCCTCCATGTTGATAGTGCAATTAGAATGAGTAACTAGGCATGGTGGAACTCAATACCATTATCCCGCGCCTCTTCACAATCAATCAGGAATTGGTTTAGTAAGAAGGTCTCCCAGTTCATCTAGACTTCCTTGATGCACCTTTCAGCTACCACTATGACTATTGTTGGGACTTGGTCTTTTCAATGCTTTATTAACAACTTACAAGCTAAGGATTGCATCACACACCTTACTATTGGGTCACATATTCTTGCGACATCTAATCTTCTTTGTCCTCTGAACGTATGGAACTTCTCCTTCATGCTCTCAGATAGAGCCTTTTCATTCTTCTTGTTGAAAAACAATAATGAGGGGTCCTCCCCTTGCGACGAAATACCGGTAATGCACATGATCAAATCTGTATCGATGGAAAATGTCTTGTTGAGCCACAAGAAGCCCTCGTGTATGAAAATCAACAACTTTTTTACACATGAATTAATCGTTGGGCCCCTCCAAAAGTGTGGTATGCCGAATAGGTTCAGAATACCTTCTTTCTTCAACCTCATAGCCCAAATCTATGGTTCTATGACTATCATTTGTATTTCAAAGCTAATGTGTTTCTTCAAGAACTTTATTGGTAGTAAATCTAGAAATTGCTTCTCATCCGTGATGTCTTGGTAAACATATTTTAAATATGGAATCAAACCTAACATGTCCCCTTCCACAATCACTCCCTTTGGAATCTCTGGCTCCATGAGTGGGTACTTCGTGTCTTTCTGCAAATTGACAATTTTTGCAGATGACTTTCTCGGTGGTATTTAGTCTCCAGGGAATCGCGATGTTGAGGAAGATTCTTTCGGTGTCTCTTCAACTACAGGTTTCATTTCTTGTTGACTGTGTTGTTTCTTGGGTACTGAAATTGAATCCTTTATTGCCTTGGGTGGTGCCATCTTCTTCTGTGACTGTTTTCTACATACAACTGGGCTCTAAAACTTGGATTTGCAACTTCACTCTGCAACTCGACTCTCAATGTGAACTGTGATTGACAATAACCTTCCCCTTTTGAACCTTTTCATTCTTTTATACCTCGTTTCTAGTTGTTATATTCCCTTCATGCCTAAACTTGTCATCTAATCCACTAGTTTTTTTCCTTCATTACTTGTCGTAATGCTTCATTAACTCTGTATATTCGATGAATTATCTGTTAGATTATGCAACCTGTCAAAATCTTATTTCCAATCTGCATTTATGGTTACATGACGCCACTACTTTGTTGTCATGGTAGCTCTTTATGGCACGTTCCATCATGGATTGTCTTAAATTCTCTTAATTGTTATATGCATGATCTCTTCTCTCTACATGATCTCTTCTCTTTGTGCAATCTCTAAGCTCTGTGCAATGTCTTCTCTCTATGCGATCTCTTCTCTCTGCAAAATCTCTTCTCTTTGCACAATCTCTTATCTCTTCTCTTTGTGCCAACTTTCTTTCTTCATCTTTGTGCTCGTCTTCCTACTTCTTTTACTTCTATGACTTTTTCCTTCTTTTCCCTTTTTCCTACTAGTCTTAATTACTTGGACTCTTCAACTTGGTACTTCTTCTCTGAACCATTTTCTTGCTTTTTCCTGTTTTGCTTGTTTTTACTTTCGTTTTCTGCCTTTTATTCCTATAGTAGATTGTGATACAAGTTCTATGGTACATATCCTATGCAATCATCTAGTGCGTAGAAGGATGGTCATCCCTGTACAGTTTCATCTGACTACCATTAACTAGTCCTTCCACGAATTTTTCATCCAACTTTTCTAACTGCACAACACCTACTTTTGTCGCATACTTGATCACGTATGGCCCTAGACAATGCATCCTAAACTTTACAGGGTAATAACTTACTATCATATATTAGTACTAGATCACATGTCTGGAACTTCTTCTGCTTGATATGTATTTCATGCCATGATTTTTCACGTGCCTTATGTACTTGCTAATGGAACCCTGCAACAAATCGGTCTCCCTCTAATACTAATAATTGTGATAGTCTTTATTCTATTGCACCAAAATTTTTAAGGTATTTCATCGCAACAATGTGTAGACTTGGTACAAGAAATTCCATAGGCATGACTACTTCTTGACCATACACTAGTCTAAAGGGTGTCTGACATGTAAACTTCTTGCATGTATTTCTATAATCCCACAGCACTGCAGGTATCCTTAAGTATCGATCATCGCGTCCTACATTACATACCTTTTTCAATGCATTTTCTAGTATCTTATTGAAGGTTTCCATAGTTCCATTCTCTTGAGGGTGATATGGAGTTCTATTTCGATGTTGAATATAGAAATCTTCTGTCAATGCTGCAATTGTCTTGTTCAAAAAGTGAGTCCCTTGATCCCTCATAAGTACTTTAGGACACCCAAACCTCGTAACTATGTTCTCAAATAAGAACCATAAAGTTGTCTCCGTATTTCAATCTATAAATGGTGTTTCCACTGGCCATCTTGTCAAGTATTCTGTCGCAATAATTATGTACTTGTCTCATGTTCTCCTCGTTGGTTGGTTAACTGGTCCGACAAAATCCACTGCCCATTTGTCAAATTCTTGCAAGGTGAATTGCGGATTCAAAGGCATCTCATGCCTTCTTGACGACCTTCCTACTCTTTGAAAAATGTCGCAGCTCTGCCAATATTCCTTAGCGTCCTTATGGAGAGTGGGCCACCATATCTCTATGCACAAGATCTTATGAGTTGTTGCCTTTCTGACATAATGACCTCATGCAATTCCATCATGTGTGTCTTCTAGAATTAGTGGTATTTCATGGTCTAATACACATCATCGTGGTATCTGATCTAACTTATACATATTTCCTTCGATAAACTGATAATCTGTTGATTTAACCACTAGTTACTTGTTTTGTGCTACTGTCATGTCGGATGGAGTGATTCTTGTACTAAAAAAGTGGACAATTTATTCAAAGTGTTCGTCTACCATTTGAACTAAAAATAAATGTGCATCTAGTAAACTATTGTCAAGGTTCCCTCTATCTTCTCTTGTCGATATTCACAACAAATGGTCTAGTCCTTCATTTAGTTTCCCTGGCTTCACAATAACCTCGAATTCATATTCCTAGAACAACAATAACTATTTGTAGGTTCTTCTTCCCAACACTAGTTTGTTCACTAGCTATCTTAGTGCAGAGGTATGTATACATCTTGAAATGGGACCCCAATTGTTATAGAAAGATTTGCCTCACCCTATGCAATCTTGCACAGAAGGACTTTTTCCATTTCCTTGTGTAGACTTATCATCCCTGTTTGATAAATCCAGAGCTAAAAATACAATTTTTTCCATATGTACGCACCTTGCCTACTATACATCATGCGTATACACAAGATTCTCCAATGCAGCCTGCATACGTCGAGATTTGTGCCAAAAACTGAAAATTAAATGTCGGGTTTCCATGTCATGACAAGAAATCTTTGATCCTTGGCCTTCCATATAATGGAAACGCTCTGACTCGACCCTTCAGTTCCATTTGAAGGCTATAAATGGGCCAATTTTGAGCTATGGAAAAGAAGAGAAAGAATTCAACTTTGAGGGAAAAGTTACTCTGGAGAAATTATTACTTCATATTGAGTCTGCATCCCTTTGTCCTTTAAGTCTGAACACAATGTTCATCCCCCAAGATCTTCCCTTATTGATGGAGAACCTCATTGTCTCCCTTATATGAGCTTGCCTTTGGTGGAGGATTGAATTG
>ML789694.1:421121-435667 GCA_009831015.1 Picea engelmannii | reverse complement strand
TGTGTACTGGTAGGATCCCCATTCTGTGGAAAAATTAGTCTTATACATGTCTTCTAGGGCTATATTGATCTGATGGTAACCTGAGAATCCATATGTAAATGAGTATGTTTCCTGGCCTCCCACATTCTCTAGGACCTCATCTGTGAAAGGGGTAGGAAAAGGGTCATGTAGGAAAGCATCATTCAACTTTCTCAAATATACACAAATCATTATCCCCCCTTGTTTCTTCTCTTGCAATACCATAGGGATTATCCATTCAGATTCCTCCACTGGTT
Organism: Picea engelmannii; assembly: GCA_009831015.1. Taxonomy (NCBI): domain Eukaryota; kingdom Viridiplantae; phylum Streptophyta; class Pinopsida; order Pinales; family Pinaceae; genus Picea; species Picea engelmannii. The sequence continues at coordinate 435,392 of ML789694.1, read as the reverse complement.
CTATAATACTAGCTTGCAACATTCTGTCAATTTTTGCTTTAACTTTCTGCTTATATATTGGATTTAGTCTATAAGGTCTATGTCTGATAGAAATATACTTAGGTTTGATAGGTATCTTCATCTCTCCTAGCTCTCCTTCGATGCCTTTCATCTCTGTAAATGTTGTTGGGAACATGTCATTGTATTCACGTAGAAACTCTGTTATTCTTTCAATTATTTTTTCATCCTAGTAGTCTCCAATGATTTCCATTTTAGGATTATCAGTTGTGCCAATGTTGACTTTCTTTACCTTGATAGGTGCAACAAATAATTATGATTCCAAACATGGACCTTCCACCTCTCTTTCTCTTTCAATTTATGTAATATGAGTATTGTGCAGGTCATCTTCCTCTGGTGCTTCTTCTTCCACATGATAGCATGACATCAATTCTTTGACTGTTTTCCTGTTCTATTGTTGATACTCTGTCATGAGTTCAATCTATGGTTCATAAATAAATATCACCCCTCTTATCTATTTTAGTGCGGATTCAATGTTGGTGTTCTCATGTTCAAATGAGAAAGTTACTATAAAACTATGTTGTAATGTTGTCCATTATGCAGTGCCTCTGTGCAGTTCCTGGTCTACATACTAATTTTCGAGAATTCCTTCCAGTGTATGGATGAAGTGATGAGGCCATTCCTCTGGTGGTGTCATCCTCCATTGTGTCTTTCATTTCTTAAAATTTTCTGTTGGTGTCCCATGTCCATCATATCTCTACAGTTTATTTCCGCCCTTCTCTGCATCAAATCTGATGCGCAATAGACTCTTACATTGGCACTAGTCCTTAATTATTTATTTATGTGCACCCCACCATCTTGTAGGTGTTTCCTTGAGTGCAATGTCCAAGGATAAGAGCCTATTATTCTCTAACACTTCATCCTCGTATCTTGTTAGGAATTCCTCTAAGTCATTCACCCCATGAAAAATGGGAGGTCCTCTTATCTCTGTACCCACACATCTTACTGTGCGGTCTATTCTTGCGGACCTTCTTGTGGAGACTTCATGTAATCTCTGTTGCTAATTCTCCAAACCTATATTTGAGTCAGAAGCACATGATGTGATGCTCCTCCAGTTGAGTACCCCATCCGGAGTTGGGTGAACATAATATTCTTCTCACGTAGTGGTTCTGTACAACTGGTTTATCTCCTCTAGATCTAAGCAAGTGGGTTGTACAAACCTTTCTCCCTCTAATGGATCTAATGGAACAATGACTATGTATTCTCCTGATTCGAATGTCATTTTTCTTGTCTTCAAGTTTATTATTTCCTGGTTATAAAATTCCTAATCCACTCAAAGCAATGTTGGATAAGGTGTTGTACCATATACTATCTCTATCACTTCAAAGTCTGCCTTAGTGCGCACTCCATCCATATCTACTCTCACACCCTTAAGCCTTCCAATTGGTAGAACTCTGTGTTGGTTTTCTAGCTTCAATTAGACAGGTGAATAGCCTAGTGTGGGCTCTTCCATACACTGCCATGTCTTCTTGGGTAACACATTTACCTCAGAGCCTAAATCCAGTATGATATCCCCCATATTGAAATATCCAATGTTAGCATTCAGTCTGAATTCCCTGCTTGTCCTCCTTCTTGTATGGATGTGATTGATTGTTCTCTATTCTAACTTCCCCTCTACCTCTATGATACATATTTCTAACATATTTTGCAAAACTTTAACATATGATGGATCATTCAATAGTTTCAAACAAGATTGCAGAAAAGTCTTTATGGTACTTGTATTTAAGAGAGTGCTTCAGTGGCGAGGTCCATTGATAAAGGCATCTCGTACGTTGGTATGTTCTGAGTATGTTGTGCAATTGATGTAGATGCAACATCTTGTTTGAAGAACTCCTATCTGGCCTCCTTGAATGCCTCATTTTCATTACGTGCATCAAACGAATTATGTGGTTCAATATTCACCCATTGGTGTTGCGTTGGCTCCTATCATACTGCATCATCGCCTATCTTAGCTCCTCCATGCGTAAATATGTTGATTTTTCTTCCATCGTCCCTGGATTCTGTAGAAATCCACTGAACATTTAGATTGTTCTGGTTCCTTTTTTATTGAATCTACCCCAAAAGTGTTGGGCATTCTTCTGTATCATGGTCTGTTGCACAACAATACATACATGTCACAGGTGGAAGTGGACATTCCCTTGCATAATTTCCTAGATGTTGGAATTTGTGGCACACTACTGGACTTCCGCCTCTTCCAAATTCTCCTCTACCTGATCCTCCACCTTGGTATCCACCTCGATCTCCTTGTGGTGCATTTTATCGAGGCAATTGATTATATTGTGCGGGGTTATACTATGGATGCACATTGTTATATTGAGGTTTGGAAGTGTTATATTGTTGTTGCGCATTATTATATGGAGGTGGTACCTAGTAGACCTTTGGTGCAACTTTCGCTGTCATAATTTATGCATGCACCCTATACGTATCTGAAGTTCTCTCTCTCATTAAGTCCATTGTCCTAGAATATTTATCATCCTGACCCACTGATTTTCAAAAATTGCAGTATGAATTATTGGGTATTGTCTGGTACTTCTGCATCATTGGAAAATAATATGGATCATGCCCATGTGTTTTACAGATATTGCACCATGGTCCTCCTGTTAGAAATGGGTTTGGTGTCCCTGTTTCCATATATTGCGTGAAAGTTGGGCACTCATTCTTGTGGTGTCCTTTTGTCCTGCATGTGGTACACCAAAGGACTTCTCTTTTCTCTTTTCCCTTATTCTAGTTCAGTTGAAATGTGAGGTTCTTCAAACCCTCCTTTAGCTCATTTATTGTTGTTTTTTTTTTTTTTTGATATTGGTTCTCTTCCAACTGTAAGTTTGTCTACAGAGCCTCTTCCTGAGTTTGAAACTTCTACTTCCTGAAAACGTATTTCAGATGTGGTAACAGTGAATTCAAAAAGATATGTCTATGTTGCATGTCGGTCATGACATACTTCAACTTACTCTTCAAATTTTTGATCCTCTGATCAATATCCCAAACAGAGTCACCAGGTTTTTGTCTGATTTCAATCATCTCATTCATATACTGATGTTCTGAAATGGGATTCTAAAATCCATTTATCACTAACTTCTTCACATATGTGATCGTTCTTGTTGTCCCTGGTGGACTGTTTACATCTAGACTCATGTGCGAATCTATCGCGCGGTCTCTTAGTGTGATAACTAACTGCACAAGTTTTGTGTCATCATCTGTGATCTCCTTTTCTTCCTAGATCTTCTCACAGATGAAAAATTTCTTTTCAGGGTCCTCAGATGCCTCTCCCTTGAATTTTTCTAAACTAATGGTGGGATCAATTCCTGCCATATTGAACTGTGATGAACTACTACCTTCGCGCGATGTATATACTTGACTGCTAATTCTTGAACTAGCTCCTCCATTTGTTTCTCCTTGTTTAGATGTACTTCCTACTATCTCTCTTCCACTAAAATTCGGTTGTCTAAATGGTGGTGTTCTTTCTGGTGTATTAGTCACACATGGGGTTATGGGTTATGCATTGAAACTGACATGAATGGGAGTTATGCCTTCTGTTCCTACCCTTGGAACTCTTGTCTTCCTTTCATATGTTGCACGCAGGATTTCCTCAATCTGCTCCACATCTCGAAGATCCTCTACCTCTTCTTCATCACTTTCCAACCCCTCTCTCTCAGCTATGGCTCTCTTCTTATTATTCATCTTATATTGGTAGGGTACTCAACTGCACATCTTTCCATCCATTTCCATGATCTTCTTGATATGATATTCTTCCATCATGATTGGGTCCATGGACTCCTCCTTCTTTCCCTTATACATCTCTCCCTCCATTCTTCTAGCTTCTATTAGTACTTCCCCCCTTTCCCCATGCACACAGGGAAGTTTAGTTGTCTGAGGCCATAGTCATTACACATTTGTTATACAGTAAGATATTGATTGAAGTGTACAATGATATGATATACTACCTCTAGGCCCTTCTAGAAACTCTTGCTCTATTGCACTATAAGACTTCACGGTATCTACTGCAAATTCTGTGATAAACCCTACAACAATATTGCCTAACCATAAATCTATTGTGCATGTGAATTTTTTGTTAACTTGTTTTAACTGCACGATCTCCACAGTATTCCACTCGATCTGTCTGATTCGATTTGTAGGGTTGTTGTATTTCAACCTCAATATCCACTCTTGCAACACATGCGGTAAATCACAGAAAAAGACCTCATGTAGGTTGCTAAACACATACTTGTCCAAATATTTGTGTGGTGTTAACTTAGGGTTTCTTTTATCTTTTTTCACAAATTCAAGCTCCTTTGTTTTCAACCATCCTTAAATATCCGCTTTCATCAGATTACGTGGTCTAAACATTCCTTTTTATACCTTCATTCTCTACATGATTCTTTCATAGATCCCATTCACTCGATCCCATGTAGTTCCAACCATCAACAGAACCATTGTTGGTTATTAGTCTTTCTATCTACTTCTAGGGTTCCCTAGGTTCAAATCTAAGAGGTTTCCAACAAAACCCTCTAAAACTATTGACCCTGCTAGTAAAACAGAAGGCAACGCAACACATAGAAGGTATTGCACAATCTCACCTGAGATAGTTCTATGGGTGATTGCAATGCTCAAATGCTTGCAGTCTAGGAAAGAGTGGGGATATGGGATTGCAACTCATCCTCTAAGGCCTTGATCTGGTTATTCCTTTTATTATTCTTAATATTCGTTCATCTGCTAAATCTATGCATGCATTCTAACAGATCTAACATATGAAATATCTAACTAAATCATTGATTCATTCATTCATATAACTACTATCAGAAGGTAAATATACCATAAACACAACACATAGCCTGGGTTTTATCTCGGTTCACCCCCTCCTCTGCTACGTCCACAAAGATCTAGCTCCTTAGGCTCTGTATTATTCTTGTTGTGATTAATGGTGTTGCACGCACTACAATACAATCATGAACATGGTTCCACAACCTCTGTGAGGAAAAATAGATCAGACCAGGCTCCTCATCCTACGATCTACCCCTCAAGATTTATCTACTTGACTCTCCTACAACTCAACAACTTAAAAAATGGTATCCAATCTTACAATAGTTCCCCTAACCAAACATAGAAAAACTCGGGAATAACCAACCAACTCTTAGACCTCCTAGGTCCTTATTTATACTAATGTTTGGCTTATCAATCGTTACAATATATTAAAAAAACCCTAACCTTAACGTGGTTATGTTTTCTTGCATGTGCGCCTTGAATGCTTTCCTCCTTTGCATGTATCTTTTCCTCACACATGATGCTTTTCCTGCGAGCTGTATTTTTCCAAATTAAGCTTTATTTTCCAAAAATGGACTTTTCCTCAAAATTGGTCTACGCCCAGCAACAACATCATAAAAACATATATGAATCACACAATCATATTACTAAGATTTCATCATTGCGCAATATTAATAACATAAACATTCTACTAATCATTCAACAAATCACACACACAACATCACATCAATACACAGGTTTTAACGTTGTTCACCTCAATCTCGGATACATCCACAACAAATGACTTCTTATATTAGTCATTCATATTCTTCTTACATATGTGCATTGTGCTTACAAAAATATGCAACAGTAACCATTACTCAAACCTGACTAGTCGTTCTGTTGCAATACGATTCTCGATCCTTAGTCCTAACATCTAAATACTTAGCCAAAAACTCAACTCACCCACCATGCACCATAACCTTTCATCCTTTGAACCCATTATCTACCTCATCCCTTTACATATTTATACATCAATATAGGGATAATCTCGTTACAAAATTTGCCAGAAACCCAATGGTCTATAACCGTTTTCTGCCTTTTGTGCGTCGCTCCATCACGCTTCCTCCTATCACGTGCTTCAACTCCTTAAATTATGTTCCCGTCGTGCGCGCTGGTCAATATTCTAACTACATTTTATTATTTTACTTATTCTGGAACAAATCCAAAAAGTTAACCGAAATGCCTATCCAATAGGCCCCCAACAGTCACCTATGGCTTGTCCCAAGCCACTCAGGCCTTCTTCCAGTGCACCATGAACTTCTCGAATGTCTCCTTTGTTGTCATGGCCTTCTCCTTTACCTCTGTCTCCTTCTGCAAAATTGTGTCAAATGTTTCAGCAGTAACCCGAGCCTGCATCTTCTCGACACTTTCTTCAACTTCCTCTTTGAATATACCTCGAGTGGATACTAAGGCTGTTATCACTCTATATTCTTCTTCTTGTACTACTTTAATTTTTTGAGCGCGAGCCTACTGCTCCATCCTTATTTTATTCATTTCTAAATACAACTTCTTTTTCTCATCCATTTTCATTACCACCTCTATTGGCGGTAATGTGCCCATCACTGCTTTGAACTTTTTCACCTTTTCCTACGTAACGTGGATCTTTTGGATGATCTCTTGTTTCTCCCTATATTCAATTAGTTTCATCCAGACACCCATGGTTTCTGTATAGAGTTGATCATATTCTACTTCTAGATTATTTATGCTCTCCACCACTGTTGTCACTATCTATTCTCTTTTCTTCCTTTCTCCAGGTGGAGTGTCCGGTGTCATGTGTGCTTCTAGGTCATCTATACATGTGTGGAATCCTTGAATAACTTCGCTTATCTTTGTTACTTGTTATTAAATTGGGGCCTCCATATTTGTTTGAGCCTATGGGATTTCTTAGTAGACCTTCTTGAATGCCCGCTGCATCCTTTTAACCTTCTGTGCAGCCTCATCCCGCTCCTTCTTGAATTTGTTGAATTCCATATCTGAGGCTACATTCTTGGTCATAACCTTAACCAACTTGCTATATGTCTTTTCCGTGCATAAGTTCATGTCTTGTGTCATGCTCAACTACAATTCTTGTAATACATTTGTTGGTATTTGAGATAAGACTAAGTCAATGTTACCTAGTTTCCTTGCTTTTTCCTACATCTCTATTTTGGGGAACTCTACCACCCATGTCGCTAACTTGGTCAATCTATGCTCACCCTCTACCTCTATCAACTGAGATATTGTTGGCCCTGCCTTCCCATTCTTTGTAGTTCCTATGGTATGTTCATCCTCTGACTGTCACACTGGCGCGAGCTTTGCTACTTCTAGCAATTCGCGCAACTCGACCATTTTATCATGCATCTATCTATGCGTTTCTTTCTTCTAGTGTGTCACACACTGAAACACATCATATGTGAATTATTTCACTTGATCTCCTATCTTCTCCAAGTCTTCCTCTATCAAGGATTGGATGGCCACTTCCTTAATGGTTTTCCGCTTCGTCCGTTGTGGTACAGATTTTCCTATCTCTGGTTCTTTCTGCTTCATGTCTATGTGTGGTGTTTCCTTTTGGGTTGTTTCTTCTGTGTCATTAACTTTTCCTTATTCAGATCCTTCTTATTCATCATCATCAATCTCTTCTACTTCTGGGTTTTGTCTCTATGAGGGCCCTGTTTCCACTAGTGGAATCTTCAACTCTTCATCCCAATATACCATGATATGGCCCATCTCGTCCTCAGTTAACCGATACTATGTGGGCATACATTGTTGATCCAGGTCCTTTTTATCTTGTATGTACATATGGTGATGTCTTGACTTAAAGCACGCCATTTCCTTATACGCCTCGACCACTTGTGGTGGTATGCGCGGTGTCCTATCTATGTTGTCTCTAATGGTTTATTTATAAACATAAAAGGAAACATTCTTGTCCATATATCATGCCTTGTGTGTAGTGTAACATAAGTTATGATAACATGCAACTAGACATGGCTTATCCTTGAATCCCAAAACTTATGTGTCATCTGGCTCCCTCCATGTTGATAGTGCAATTAGAATGAGTAACTAGGCATGGTGGAACTCAATACCATTATCCCGCGCCTCTTCACAATCAATCAGGAATTGGTTTAGTAAGAAGGTCTCCCAGTTCATCTAGACTTCCTTGATGCACCTTTCAGCTACCACTATGACTATTGTTGGGACTTGGTCTTTTCAATGCTTTATTAACAACTTACAAGCTAAGGATTGCATCACACACCTTACTATTGGGTCACATATTCTTGCGACATCTAATCTTCTTTGTCCTCTGAACGTATGGAACTTCTCCTTCATGCTCTCAGATAGAGCCTTTTCATTCTTCTTGTTGAAAAACAATAATGAGGGGTCCTCCCCTTGCGACGAAATACCGGTAATGCACATGATCAAATCTGTATCGATGGAAAATGTCTTGTTGAGCCACAAGAAGCCCTCGTGTATGAAAATCAACAACTTTTTTACACATGAATTAATCGTTGGGCCCCTCCAAAAGTGTGGTATGCCGAATAGGTTCAGAATACCTTCTTTCTTCAACCTCATAGCCCAAATCTATGGTTCTATGACTATCATTTGTATTTCAAAGCTAATGTGTTTCTTCAAGAACTTTATTGGTAGTAAATCTAGAAATTGCTTCTCATCCGTGATGTCTTGGTAAACATATTTTAAATATGGAATCAAACCTAACATGTCCCCTTCCACAATCACTCCCTTTGGAATCTCTGGCTCCATGAGTGGGTACTTCGTGTCTTTCTGCAAATTGACAATTTTTGCAGATGACTTTCTCGGTGGTATTTAGTCTCCAGGGAATCGCGATGTTGAGGAAGATTCTTTCGGTGTCTCTTCAACTACAGGTTTCATTTCTTGTTGACTGTGTTGTTTCTTGGGTACTGAAATTGAATCCTTTATTGCCTTGGGTGGTGCCATCTTCTTCTGTGACTGTTTTCTACATACAACTGGGCTCTAAAACTTGGATTTGCAACTTCACTCTGCAACTCGACTCTCAATGTGAACTGTGATTGACAATAACCTTCCCCTTTTGAACCTTTTCATTCTTTTATACCTCGTTTCTAGTTGTTATATTCCCTTCATGCCTAAACTTGTCATCTAATCCACTAGTTTTTTTCCTTCATTACTTGTCGTAATGCTTCATTAACTCTGTATATTCGATGAATTATCTGTTAGATTATGCAACCTGTCAAAATCTTATTTCCAATCTGCATTTATGGTTACATGACGCCACTACTTTGTTGTCATGGTAGCTCTTTATGGCACGTTCCATCATGGATTGTCTTAAATTCTCTTAATTGTTATATGCATGATCTCTTCTCTCTACATGATCTCTTCTCTTTGTGCAATCTCTAAGCTCTGTGCAATGTCTTCTCTCTATGCGATCTCTTCTCTCTGCAAAATCTCTTCTCTTTGCACAATCTCTTATCTCTTCTCTTTGTGCCAACTTTCTTTCTTCATCTTTGTGCTCGTCTTCCTACTTCTTTTACTTCTATGACTTTTTCCTTCTTTTCCCTTTTTCCTACTAGTCTTAATTACTTGGACTCTTCAACTTGGTACTTCTTCTCTGAACCATTTTCTTGCTTTTTCCTGTTTTGCTTGTTTTTACTTTCGTTTTCTGCCTTTTATTCCTATAGTAGATTGTGATACAAGTTCTATGGTACATATCCTATGCAATCATCTAGTGCGTAGAAGGATGGTCATCCCTGTACAGTTTCATCTGACTACCATTAACTAGTCCTTCCACGAATTTTTCATCCAACTTTTCTAACTGCACAACACCTACTTTTGTCGCATACTTGATCACGTATGGCCCTAGACAATGCATCCTAAACTTTACAGGGTAATAACTTACTATCATATATTAGTACTAGATCACATGTCTGGAACTTCTTCTGCTTGATATGTATTTCATGCCATGATTTTTCACGTGCCTTATGTACTTGCTAATGGAACCCTGCAACAAATCGGTCTCCCTCTAATACTAATAATTGTGATAGTCTTTATTCTATTGCACCAAAATTTTTAAGGTATTTCATCGCAACAATGTGTAGACTTGGTACAAGAAATTCCATAGGCATGACTACTTCTTGACCATACACTAGTCTAAAGGGTGTCTGACATGTAAACTTCTTGCATGTATTTCTATAATCCCACAGCACTGCAGGTATCCTTAAGTATCGATCATCGCGTCCTACATTACATACCTTTTTCAATGCATTTTCTAGTATCTTATTGAAGGTTTCCATAGTTCCATTCTCTTGAGGGTGATATGGAGTTCTATTTCGATGTTGAATATAGAAATCTTCTGTCAATGCTGCAATTGTCTTGTTCAAAAAGTGAGTCCCTTGATCCCTCATAAGTACTTTAGGACACCCAAACCTCGTAACTATGTTCTCAAATAAGAACCATAAAGTTGTCTCCGTATTTCAATCTATAAATGGTGTTTCCACTGGCCATCTTGTCAAGTATTCTGTCGCAATAATTATGTACTTGTCTCATGTTCTCCTCGTTGGTTGGTTAACTGGTCCGACAAAATCCACTGCCCATTTGTCAAATTCTTGCAAGGTGAATTGCGGATTCAAAGGCATCTCATGCCTTCTTGACGACCTTCCTACTCTTTGAAAAATGTCGCAGCTCTGCCAATATTCCTTAGCGTCCTTATGGAGAGTGGGCCACCATATCTCTATGCACAAGATCTTATGAGTTGTTGCCTTTCTGACATAATGACCTCATGCAATTCCATCATGTGTGTCTTCTAGAATTAGTGGTATTTCATGGTCTAATACACATCATCGTGGTATCTGATCTAACTTATACATATTTCCTTCGATAAACTGATAATCTGTTGATTTAACCACTAGTTACTTGTTTTGTGCTACTGTCATGTCGGATGGAGTGATTCTTGTACTAAAAAAGTGGACAATTTATTCAAAGTGTTCGTCTACCATTTGAACTAAAAATAAATGTGCATCTAGTAAACTATTGTCAAGGTTCCCTCTATCTTCTCTTGTCGATATTCACAACAAATGGTCTAGTCCTTCATTTAGTTTCCCTGGCTTCACAATAACCTCGAATTCATATTCCTAGAACAACAATAACTATTTGTAGGTTCTTCTTCCCAACACTAGTTTGTTCACTAGCTATCTTAGTGCAGAGGTATGTATACATCTTGAAATGGGACCCCAATTGTTATAGAAAGATTTGCCTCACCCTATGCAATCTTGCACAGAAGGACTTTTTCCATTTCCTTGTGTAGACTTATCATCCCTGTTTGATAAATCCAGAGCTAAAAATACAATTTTTTCCATATGTACGCACCTTGCCTACTATACATCATGCGTATACACAAGATTCTCCAATGCAGCCTGCATACGTCGAGATTTGTGCCAAAAACTGAAAATTAAATGTCGGGTTTCCATGTCATGACAAGAAATCTTTGATCCTTGGCCTTCCATATAATGGAAACGCTCTGACTCGACCCTTCAGTTCCATTTGAAGGCTATAAATGGGCCAATTTTGAGCTATGGAAAAGAAGAGAAAGAATTCAACTTTGAGGGAAAAGTTACTCTGGAGAAATTATTACTTCATATTGAGTCTGCATCCCTTTGTCCTTTAAGTCTGAACACAATGTTCATCCCCCAAGATCTTCCCTTATTGATGGAGAACCTCATTGTCTCCCTTATATGAGCTTGCCTTTGGTGGAGGATTGAATTGTTGGAGGCCTAGCTGGAAGGAACTTAGTTTCTCGATTCTGAACCATGCCGACACGGAATTTTGTAATGTTTTCACTTGTGCTGATCATTTATTAATAGAAATACTCCTTTCCCATCCAATTGATATCTTGCGAATATATGAGTTATTATCCATGGGCATATTTGTTTTTTATATTAATGGATTATGCTATCTAATGTGCTAACCTTTTATATTATCACTATATGATTGCTCTGCTTGTTTGTTGAGAACTTGTTGCAGGTATAAATATTTGGGCCAAAGTGCTCAACGATGGACTTGATCAAACATATGGATGAGGTAGGTCCCTTTATTATCTTGCTTGTACATTGGTTTATATAACATGTTTTTGGGATAGAGTTGATTTCTGCAGTCATATCCATCTGTTGTGGTTTACCCTAGCCATAGATATTTTTCCCTCGTAACATAATTGGTGACTCCACTGGGGATTTATCTTATTTCTTAGGGTTTGGAGTACTTTTATCCTTAGATTTCTCTCATTTTTATTGTGGTTCTTATTGTATCATTGCTTGACATTTCCCGTTCACTCTGGGTCTGAGTTTTCAGCCTTTCTTCGTTGCCTGGCCTTGTTTTAAAGCATATACGAGCCTTTTTCCTTGACAGTCGCGTACATACATTGGTTGTCTCACTGCAAGCTGCATATATATGCTCTGTTTTCTTAAATAGTCGCGTACACCACTTTTCCTTGCCTGTTTGCTTGGCCTGGTGTTTGTTGGGTGGGATTTTATGTTTGATGAGCCTTCTTAGATCTCTGTAGTTCTTGTTAAGCATCTCTGGGATGACAAGAAACCCTCTTTTGGTTGAATTTCTGGGCAAAGCCTTTCTCATTATCTTTTCATTTTTTATTGTCCTTGTACATTGGGTTGGGTGCTTTGTTGCTTGGTATTCTTCTTGAGTTATTTCTTTCTATATACAGTAGAATTTATATATCAAGCTTCTTATCAGTCCATGCATTTTCTTTTTAGTATAATGAAAACACAAAAAATAAGCATTTTTCATTGCTTGGCATTTTTGTCTTTTGAATCCTTGTCATTAGCTTAGTGCATTTAGTGAAAGATTGCATTTTACTTCAGAATTGTAGAGTTGAAATTGAAACTTGCATTGTTTTTTAGAAGCATATCATTCATTGAAAAATAAAGATTAGGACTTTGCATTATTTCCATATTTACTTTTCTTGCAGAGTCATAACATCATGAGTTTCACTACCATACCTTTTTGAGTAATCACAGCCATAAAATCAACGCTATAATTTAAAATTGATTAGTCATGATTTTATTTTCTAGGGTGCAAAAACTAGCCTAGGATTTAGTGCCTTGGAATAGGATTTTGTGAGTAAACTTCTCCAAGGAAATTAAATCAACATATGTGTCTGAGATAGGGAGTGGAGAAATCCATTATATAATTGGTAAGCTCGAGAGGCTCCGCTCACACCGGATTTAATCATGAGGTCACACGAAGTCGGTTGAAGGGATATCCCCTCGATACCTTCATAGCGTCAAAGATATTTATGGAGATATATTCGTATATGGGGATCTTGCTAGTGCCTTTACCTCCATGAGAGGCGGTACTTTCAAGGTTTCGATATTTTCTACCCTGCCCATATGGTGGACATGACTTATGACTACTCACTTGTGCATCGGTTATACAATGGTTTATTAATTTCTTGACTTAGGTGTCTCATAGGTTACTTGCAAGGGTTATTCTGCAGGTACCCTGGGTCAGATAAGGGCCGAACAACACACAACCTTTATGGAGTATTACATCTCTGGGGGGATCTGAATGACTGGTTGCTAAGCTCACGAGGGCCCTTATAACTGTTGGGTATGTGTTATATTCTTTGCATGTGTGTGTGTGTGTGGGCGCGTCAAATACGACAACTGCGTCTGACGATAGCAGATTTGTAAATTAATCCCGGATTAAGGGATTAGGGTTTTGGTATCTATAGAATACCTAAAAACATTGTATATATTGTATGGCGAATGGTGAAATTCGATATAATGAAAATAAGAAAGGTTTTCCCAGTTGAGGGTTTCCGATATAAAATCTTTGTGTACTCTGTGTATGAGCCATTGATTAATTTATGTATTTCTTAAGAATCTATATGCATTACTTTACTTCGCAGGTTTAAAACTTACATGTGGTATCAGAGCTCATTTTTGGCTTCAGAGGGATGCCTTTGTTGTTGAGGGTTTGGCTCGGTCTTAATAGATCAAGTTTATCTTGGGTCTGTGATAAACCTGGGTTTAGTGGGAGATTTTGCAGTGGAGATTCGAGTAAAGAAAGAGGAATGGCGAGCTCATCTAGAATCGAGATAGAGAAGTTCAATGGTAAAAACTTTGAGCTATGGAAGCTCAAGATGGAGGACCTTCTTGTAGACAAAGAACAATGGATCATTGTGGATCCTGGTACACAACCTACCAGTACACAAACTACTAGTAAACCAACTACTGCTATGTCGAAGGAAGATTGGGACAAGTTGGACAGAAGAGAAAGGAGTACTATACGACTCTGCCTGGCAGATTCGGTGTTGTTGAATGTCTCAGGAGAATCTATAGCCAAGGAACTATGGGATAAGTTAGGGAATTTGTATCAATCAAAGTCCCTGGTAAACAAGTTGTTTCTTCGAAAGAAGCTGTATCATCTTAG
>ML789694.1:392679-407005 GCA_009831015.1 Picea engelmannii | reverse complement strand
ATGGCCTATGATTGGTCCTGCTACCCATCTGCCCATGGAATGTGCCACCTCCAAGACTTCCTTCGGATCCTGGTGCTTTCTCCGGGTTATATCTGTCTTCCTCATGGGTTCCACTGGACCCTCCAGCCTCCTTATTCCCATACATATCAGGATGTTTTCCTCGATGGGTTACTTGCATCAGAAGGTCAGTTATCCTAGTTTGGTTCTCATTCATTTTCTGTAGATTCTCATCAACTTTCTTCAAGGTTTCAGAGATTTCGGCTTGTCCCCTTCTGTTGGTTTTCTGATACTCATCCAACTGCTGGACCAATGTGCTTTCTGTGCGGTTCATGTTTTGTTGGAACTTATCAAATTCGGTTACTAAGAGAGCCAAGCCCTGAGGCTCATGGTCGTCTCCTGACCCTTCCATTTCTCCCTCTATTTCACTGTTGTTTTTCTTCCTCCGACCCATAACAATTCCCCTGTACTTCTGCATGCACCGATCTCTCCACAGGTTTGGAGTATCAAGGCTCTGATACCACTGTAATGATCCCAAGCCAAATTCTTTCTTGGAATCACTAAATACTACTAATTTATTGAGTTATTAAGTGCATACAAGATTCATCAACACATGGAGATCACAATATATTCAAGATGTAGAAGCATAAGCAAAGATCTGACCTTTTTATTATGAGAAATGTAAGATCAATACAATAGATGGACGATCTGGCATAAACCTCAGATGGTCGTACAAGCAATAGATATGAGCTGCTACAAAATGCTCCCGACAATACAAAATAATCCTCCAAAGGCTGGATATACAATGAAGACTAAATCAAGCAGATCTGAGCCGCACTAATGTTCAACCTCCAAGATGGAAAGTGCCACGTCCTGCTAGAATGTCGTAGCCCTTAATAATTCTGCCCTGCTACCAAAAGTGTCCAATCATCCCAATAAATATCCCAAATAATAGATCGGGCAACTATAAGGAAAACCCAGATGTCCAAATTCCCAAATCCACTCTCAAACCCCGTAGATCTGAATTCTTCACTGAATGGTGTGCCCCACTAGATGACTGAAACCCTAGCTGGTTCGTCCCTGATGAAGGACACCTCCAAATGATCTGAAACTCTCCAAGAATATAGATCGGGCTATGAGAATTCCATGGGAGAAGTTTCGGGCTCAGATCTCAAGCAGATCTCCCTAGATCTGAGTTTTACTGAATCACAGGATGTCCCCTATGGCTCCACGATGTCCCAATCTACAGACAAATATAGAATGATGATAACCCTCCAGAAAATCCCTCAAACTGATGGTCCTGCCCCTGCAAACAAAACCCAACTATCGGAATGGCCCTAGGCCCTCAGGAGAAGCTGGATCGAACCTCCCTCGATAAACTGGCCCTGAGACTAGAATGGTGTGGAGGAGTCTTTCATCCCCGAGACCATGCTATGGAACAAGGTGAGTGGATATTTCACCATTGAGTTTCTCACAAGGGTTTGTACAACAAAACCCCCAAACTGGATGCTCAAGAGCAATAGAAAATGCTAATCCAAAACCAGAATGAGTAATAGGTGCACCCCGGCCTCTTACTTATACTTTTCCTTCTAATTCTCTGTTGAGTTAGGTTAACTCCCAGGGTTAATCTTCTATTCTTTTGTTGAGTTATCTTTTACTCCTTTCCTTTTCCTTTCTTAGGACAACTTAAAAATATAACTTTTAACTTCTTGACTTTCCCCCCCTTCAGTGTGAGACTATGACCTAGTGGGGGTGCCCAGGCCATTGAGTCTCCTCATTACCTCTCTAAGAGGTGGGGGACATTACATTGCTCCACTAAAGCCCACGTACATCAAGATTTGTGCCAAAAAATGAAAATTAAATGTTGGGTTTCCATGTCACAACATGAGATCTATGATCCTTGGCCTTCCATATACTGGAAACGTTCTGACTTGGCCCTTCAGTTCCATTTGAAGGCTATAAATGGGCCAATTCCGAGCTATGTAAAAGAAGAGAAAGAATTCAACTTTGAGTTCAAAGTTACTCTAGAGAAATTATTACTTCATATTGAGTATGCATCCCTTTGTCCTTTAAGTCTGTACACAATGTTCATCCCCCAAGCTCTTCTCTTATTGATGGAGAACCTCATTGTCTCCCTTCTATGAGCTTGCCTTTGGTGGAGGATTGAAGTGGTGGAGGCCTAGCTGGAAGCAACTTAGTTTCTCGATTCTAAACCATGCCAACACAGAACTTTGTAATGTTTTCACTTCTGTTGATCATTTATTAATAGAAATACTCCTTTCCCATCTAATTAATATCTTGAGAATATAAGAGTTATTATCCATGGGAATATTTGTTTTGTATATTAATGGATTATGCTATCTAATGTGCTAACCTTTTATATTATCACTATATGCTTGCTCTGCTTGTTTGTTGAGAACTTGTTGCAGGAATAAAGCTTTGGGCCAAAGTGCTCAACGGTGGACATCATCAAACATATGGACGAGGTAGGTCCCTTTCTTATCTCACTTGCACATTGGTTTATATACCATGTTTTTGGGATAGAGTTGATTTCTACAGTCATATCTGTCTTTTGTGGTTTACTAGCCATAAAGATTTATTCCCTCGTACCACCAACAAGTAGTGTCTGAAATTCTGCAAGTCATAAACCATATCCAAGCCTTCCCTTTCTTTAATCATGTAATTCTTCTCAGCAGTCGACAAATTCCTTCTAGCAAAGACAATTAGATGTTCTAAATATCCCTCTTCTAGACGGGCTAACACTACAATGAGCGTTATCGAAAATGCATCCACATGAACATGAAAATATTTATTCCAATACGGGAACACCAGAATAGGTGCAGTTACTAACTTCTTCCTCAATACATCCAAACCTTGTTGACAGTCTTCATAACACTGATACATAGCTTCTTTCTTTAGTAACTTTTCCATTGGATTTGTAATTTGTGCATAGCCTTTAATAAATTTCCTATAGTATCTTGTGTGAACCAAATTTATTCTCAATTTTCTGTCTAATGTGGGCGGTGGAAAATTAACAATCACCGTTATCTTGGCAGGGTCAACCATCAAACCTTTCTTGCATACCACGTCACCTAAAAATATCCCAAACGGTGCACAAAAAATACATTTCTTCTAATTTAATGATATATGATATTGTCTACATCTATCAAGCATCAATCACAGAGTTTCTATGTGATATTTTAATAGGATAAACACAATCTAATCATCTAAGTACACTTCAAAAAACTTATGAATAAATTCCTTAAAAGTTGAGACAACTACTCTAGAAAACACAATAGGTGCATTCTTTAATCGAAACAACATCACTATGTACTAGAAGCTCCCCCATTCTATCAAAAATTTTGTCTTATGTCTGTCTTATGGCACAATATTTATCTGATGATATCCTGAAAATGCATCAATGAACGAGTAGGCCTCCCACCCTCCTACGTTTTCTTACACTTTGTCTGTAAAGGGGGTCAGAAAAGGGTCATGTAAACAAGCATCGTTCAACTTCCTTAGGTCTACACAAGTCCTAATACCCCTTGTTTTCTTATCTTGAACTAGCATCGGGCTTATCCATTCAAACTCTATGATGGGCTCAATGATACCACCTTCCATCATTCTGTCAAGATGTACTTTCACTTTTTCCTTGTACTTTGGATTCAATCTGTAAGGTCTCTATCTTACTGGCTTAGTGTGTGGTTTTAACGAGATCTTCATTTCACCTAATATCCCAGCTAGCCCCTTCATCTCTGAAAAGGTTGTTGGAAAGAGATCTTGATACTCATGCAGTAAGTCTAAATTTTTTTCAATAGTCTCATCGTTCAAATAGTCACCAATATTTTTGAACTTATGTTTCTCTTTTGTGTCAATATTCACTTTGCACACTCTTAATGGCTTCGCACATGCATTGGATTTCAGTTCTGGACCTATTATTTCTCACTCCCCTTCAGTCTCTAGAACTTGCACATTTCTTGGGTCTCCTTCCTCTTAATGTTCTTCAATAACATTGTAACATTGCAGTAATTCATGGACTAGCGTAGATTCTCTGTGCACACTACACGTAGGTACTATTTATATATGATATTCTTCCATAAAAACATTACTTCTAATGATTTGCAGATCTACATCTACTAAAGGTGACTCAGGTTCAAAATTAAATGTTACCTTAAAATTTCGGGCGAGTTCTTCCCAATCTAATGTCCCTCTACGCACTTCTAGTTCTATATACCAGTTCTTGGGAACCGTCTCAAGTGTATGTATGACCATATGCATCCATTCTTGCTTTGGAACTTGTCTCCAAGTTTTCATACATTGCACAACATGATCCATCAAACTTCTCATCCATGTATACTTGTGTGTAATTTCTTCTATTCTAAATATGATCTGCATCAACCTTTTACAATGTTGTCAATCCCTTATTCCTTCCTTGTGTGTTTGCCACCATCTCATTGTTGAAATTTTGGTATGATCGTTTAACCATAGAGAATGTCGCATAATTGTCACCCAACCATAGGAATTCATATATGCCACCACTGATCACACTAACCTTTACTTAGAATAATTCTAGCAAGCCTACTCTAGAACCAACAGATAAACCTTGCCTTCTAACTGCAGTAAAAACTGAAGACAAGTAGAGTGCTCCTTCTCCAAGGGTAGTGCACAAGAGAGAGAGTCTCCATATCCACATAAAAAGTACCATACACAACTACAATAGCTGCAACTGCACTACTCTCTCAGAC
The DNA here is from genome assembly GCA_009831015.1 of Picea engelmannii. Taxonomy (NCBI): domain Eukaryota; kingdom Viridiplantae; phylum Streptophyta; class Pinopsida; order Pinales; family Pinaceae; genus Picea; species Picea engelmannii. The sequence continues at coordinate 402,263 of ML789694.1, read as the reverse complement.
TTGCGCCATACTTAGAAATAATATCACCAAGGGAATCATCAAAAATATCACTTAATAGCACTAAAGAGAGACCAAGACCAAGAGATGACCATACATCCTTATTCCACCTTGCAGCTACAGTTTCAACTGCAACTGTAGATCTCCACAAGACTTGCGCTCAAATTGGTGTACAAATGAGATAAAACGTCCTTTATTTATATTAATTTGTCCAACGAATTTTTTGGCTGGGCCGACCTGAATTTCTGGTAATTATATTTTATGTTTATCTTTTTCCTGTGGAGCTGACTTGTCTTTATAGAAGATAATATTCTAATATTATTTATTCTTCTAGGACAAATTGTATTCTAGGGTTTTCGCACATCTATTTAATGGTTAATTTTCTTCCATAATATTCTATTCTAAGTCATAGGTTACACGTGGAGGTTAATACCTCCCGCAACTACCAAAACATCAACACTCCCTCTTAGCTAGGGAGGTGTTAACTAAGATTCTCTTCATGTAGTGGTCTCAAACACATCCATCCATCTCACATGGCATGGGAAAGACTCACATGGTCTTGCATACCAGTCTATATGTAGCATCACCATAGCCACACAAGCTATCATATGATCAAACATATCATGTAACAAGTATCATGATCATAGTTGCACATTAGCCATCTAGTTGATAAACACCTCCAACACTATTAGTTGTCCCTCCAGCTAGTAACCTTCGATGCTACTAATCGACACTCTAACTAAGAATCATTGCTGACACTACAGGTTAGCATCTAGTTCATACAAAACTAGTAACTCATCAGCTCACACATAATCTGACTCAAAAATTTAACACTCCCTCTTAATGAGGAAGGTATTCCTCTTGGCACGATCATCATCACTGCTTCTATGCTTTTGCACACCTCGTCCATTTTCTTGTTGAATTTCACGAATCCATACATCATAAGAATTTTTGCACTTTCACTGGAGTAGCATACCAGCCTGCATTGGAGTACCAACCTGCGTTTGGGTAGCATACCATCCTGTGTTGGAGTACCAACCTATGCTGGGGTAGCATACCAGCCCCCATTGTAGTACCAAGGTGCGTTTGGGTAGCATACCATCCTGCGTTGGAGTACCAACCTGTGTCGGGGTAGCATAACAACCTACGTTGGAGTACCAACCTGTGCTAGGGTAGCATACCAACCTTCCTTGGAGTATCAACCTGCGTTGGGGTAGCATACCAGCCTACGTTGGAGTACCAACCTACACTAGGGTTGTATACCAGCCTACGTTGGAGTACCAATTTGCGTTGTGGTAGCATACCAGCCTATGTTGGGTACCAACCTCCGCTGGGGTAGCATACTAGCCTACATTGGAGTACTAACCTGTGTTGGGGTAGCATACCAGCCTGCGTTGGAGCACCAACATGTGTTGGGGTAGCATACCAGTCTATGTTGGGGTACCAAATTTTGTTGGAGTAGCTTCCACTACTGGGGATCTCATCACTTCCCTCTACTGGGGAGCACATCACTTCCTGCTACTATGGAGCACATCACTCCCTCTCACGAGGGAAAATTCTTCTGGACCACACCAAGCTTGTCTCTAATGTACTCAAACTTCACTTTCGACGGAGGCTTAGTCAACATGTCTACTACCAATTCGTTGGTAGAAATATACTAGAGCAAGTGTCTCGTCATAGTCTTCTCCCTCTTGCTGGGAGAATCCTCTGGACACAAATCAGGCTTTGTACATCTCTAGGCTATTTATTTGCAACATGCTTGATCTTTGTAGATCAACTTGGAAGTCACCACTGACTTCCCCTCTGGTCTCAGAACCAAGGAAAAGATATATATATCTCAGTCCTTCTAACTCGCTTCCTCCTCGGTCACTGTAGCAAAGTCTACTGAAGCAAGGGAATCTTCCCGTAAGATCTCATATCTCCTAGAAGCCTATGAAGCTTCGATCTAGTATTCTCAACCCATGGCATATGTTTGTTAGTATTGGAAGACATCTATCTCTTCCATCTGGATCTAAAAGTCTCTGAGTCTCCATTCTCCCTTTGAAGCTCGACTCCCTCTAATTTTGTATAATCTTTAGAGCCATCTTCTCCCTCTATGTGTGATGATTTCCTCTGAAGTCTCCTGTGAATGGTCCTGTGGAGGTTGGCCCTCCCTACTAGATCATGAGGAATGAATCCCTCTTAACTATAGCTCATTTTAATCTGGTACTCGGTGGGGCCACCTGCCTCACCACCGGTGGAGCCATTTGTTCCTCATGATATGGCTCATCAATGTTGCATCCTGCAAATTTTCATGGGACCACACTAGTCTCTTCTTGGTTACTACAACTATTCTGGGTAGGCCCTTCTGTCTCCACTAACTCTCCTTTATATGAGGAGTGATCAACTGCACTAGAAGGATTTTTTCATTTATCCTTGGAGCCTTCTTCTCCTTGCAATCAATCTTCATATGAAACACTCACTATCCCACGAAAGTATCCTTCTTCGTCTTCTTCTTCTTTGAAACATGGATGTATACAGTCTTGTATACAACTTCTTATCTGGATAGTCTGCTCCATGTCTCAAATTAGAGACCATCAAATATGTTTCCTCCTAGAACCGTCACTATATTTCCCCTCAAAGTTATCACCTATAGCCTGCCCAGAACAAGGACAACAAAGGGGAAAATAGTAGACAAGAATAATACTTTTATAATAAAAACAAGAACGAGAACGATAATCACAGTTTCTCCTTCTCAGAGCTATTTCTTGTGACCTTCCTGGAACAAGAGCCAAAATAAAAATACAATAATAAGAAATAGGAACAACACTCTTCTAGTGTTGTGATCGATAATTCCTCCAAGGTGACCTCCATGGAATTTATAAAATAACATTCCCGAGACAAGAGCAACAAGACCAAAAAGTATAATAGCATTTTCATAAGAACATATCTATGTCAACAAGAATCAAATATAATCTCATGGTAATCATCATATTATTATCAAGATGACCTTCCTGGAAGAAAAACAAGAAGTATCTCCTAAAGGAGATGTAAGTTCATCTTATGACCAAGTACAATAAGCATTTACATCAATAACGCTCACATGTTGCCAAGTATTCATTATATCTAGCAGTAATAGATCCTATCAAGGATTGTTGTCACAACTAGTAATGTAGCAATTATTAAATTTGATATGTGCAAATTGGAAACTTATTAATTTAATCAATCAAACCTGGAACTTGGAGTCTTATCTTCAAGAAGGAGTGTTGTGATTTTATTCCGAGTCTCCTTCACTCAATATGACTAGTATTCTTTTCAACTTGTCCCTTGTAATTAAGACAATATGATTTCTCGACATAAATTTGATTTAGAGAATAAAATACAAATAAACTAAAAATCTCAACCTTAATCAATCTAATACTTTGACTAGAGTCATCTTATAACATTAACTTTGAACAAAGGTTACTATTATAAGCATAAATTCAATAGATCAAAATACAATTAGATGTTCATAATGCCATAATAGCTAGAGGCATATGAAAACAATCAAACCTGGAGTGTGTTGTTCCTCTGAATGTGTTGGATCTGAGATCCCTCTGGATCTACAATTGTAAGAGATCCCTTCTCCTGCAATCACACTCAAAATAGTGGTACCTTTTAAATATATATAAGTACATACCTCCAACATCACCGACAGGCAGTGGCGACAAGCAATGATGAACCTTAAAACTTCAAAGGTGCTCCAACTTTTCATCTAAAGGTAGTTGGACATGTGCTAGGGTAAAGTGCATTAGGACAACCAAATATTAGTCCCAACACTTCACAAAGACTTTCACTGCAACTGGTGTTGGCACTACAACTAGTGTTGTCATTGCAACTAGTGTTGGCACTGCAACTAGTGTTGCAACTAGCACTGCAATTGGCATGACATAACTTGCACGAAGGAACTAGCACTATAACTGCAACTAGTACTACATACCTAGGGTTTTATGAGGAAACCCTAATTTCTCAACTTCATAAATTTGCAGATTTGATCTGGGGAAGAGATGTGCCCTACTTAAGTGACCTTCTTAGTAAGTTTTGTATGTGCTCAATGAGCTTGACAATGGGGGAAACTGAGGATATTACTTCCAGTGGTTAAATTGTTATGAAGGAAACCAACTTTGATACCATGTTGAAATTTTTGTATGCTCGTTTAACCATAGACAATGTCACATTATAATCACCCAACCATAGGAATTCATATATTCCCCCGCCAAGCACACTAACCTTTACTTAGAATAATTTTGGCAAGCCTACTCCAGAACCAACAGATAAACCTTGGCTGCTAACTGTAGTAACAAATCAAGACAAGTAGAGTGCTCCTTCTCCAAGCGTAGCACACAAGAGAGAGAGTATTCATATCCACGGAACAAGTACCATACACAAATGCAACATCTGCAACTACAATACTCTCTTAGACTTGTGCCATACTTAGAAATAATATTACCAAGAGAATCATCAAGAATATCACATAATAGCACTAGAGAGATACCGAGACCAAGAGATGACCATACACCCTTATTCCTCCTTGCAGTTTCAATTGCAGCTGTAACTACAACTTTCCACAATACTTGCGCTCAAACTGGTGTAAAAATGAGCTAAAACATCCTCTATTTATATTAATCTATCCAATGACTTTTCTAGCTGGGCCGACCTAAATTTCTGGGAATTATATTTTATGTTTATCTTTTTCCTGTGGAGCCAACTTGTCTTTCTGAAAGATAATATTCTAATATTATTTATTCTACTAGGCCAACTTGACTTCTATGGTTTTTACACATCTGTTTAATGGTTAAATTGCTTCTGGAATATTCTATTCTAAGTCATAGGTTACATTTGGAGGTTAATACCTCCCGCAACTACCAAAACATCAAAACTGGTTGGGGTTGCTCTGAGTGCAACATCTAATGCCAAAAATATTTGATGTTTGGGTATCTAGAACTCGAATTATTTTACAAAGGAGATTACTTCAGTTAATCCATCAAACCTTGGTGTATCACGTACCTCTATTCCAATCCAGCGCAAAGAGCGAGTAATGTGAACACATCCTCTGGTCGATACTTCATGCAACCTGTGTTGCCAATGTTCAATTCCTTCCTCCAAATTTGATGCGCAAGATATAATGATTCTCCAACAAAGCACAACATCTGTAGTAGGATTGACATAATCATCCATTCGCGTGGTCATATTATACAAGTTATCAATTTCTTTTCTCATGGATTCCACGTGCCTTCTTGCTTATGTAGATTCTAATGATGCAATGACCTTTAAGCATCCTCCTTCAAAAATAATTTCTCTCTTCTTTAAGTTAATAATTGTCTGGTTTTCAAAGGCCCAATCCAGTCCAAGCAATGTTTGATATGGTTTATTATTATCCATGATCTCAATGACATCGAATTCGGATATGCTTCACATGCCATCTATGTTAACAGCTACTCCTACCAGTCCCTTGAATGGTATTATCTTATGCTGGTTTTCCAACCTCAACTGAACAGTTGGCCAAACTAATTTTGGTTTCCCCATCATTTCCTACGTTTTTCTCGGTAGAACATTTACATCTGATCCTAAGTCCAAGATGGCATTATCCATGTCATACTCCTCTACATGCACACTCAATTTGAATTCTTTGCTTTTCCTCTTCTTGTGCAATACTTGGTTCACTGTTGTCTGTGTCATAGGTACTTCTCTGTCTTGGGTACATTGATCGATCATCTCGTGTAGTGTGTTCAATAGTGTTTCGTCCTTCATTAGCTCTAAACAACTCTTTAGAAAATCATTCAAAGTATTTACTTTCTCGACTAAACTTTCTAGAATGGTGTGATCATAGAATGAAGACATATCATATACTAGTGGCACATTTGACGTTGAGGCTCTCCAGTCTCATCTTATTATTTCCTTCATGGCTTGCTGATATGTCTCTTTATCTTTCTGTGGGTTAAATGTTGGCGTAGGATCAACTCCTTTCCTTATCCATTGCTTGATCCCCTTCGCTTTTTTCGTCGCATCTTCTCCAGTTTGCATTCTGTAACACTTAACAACCACTAATTTGGGTCGATCATCATGATCCTCGATTTCTATCATCTGTATATTCTGATTTTGGTTCTAGTTCCCTATTTCCTGCCATTTCACTATCAGTTGAGGACAATCCTCCATCGCATGGTATAATTCTATGTAGTACATGCAATTATTTGAGTGATATGTCGCTAAATGTCTCGGTTGGTTACAATTACAACAAATGATTGGTCCTTTGCCTCTTCTACCAAATCCACCTCGTCCTCGAACTCTTCCAAATCCTCCTCATCCACCCTGATTAAATCCTCTCGAAGTGTTGTACTGTGGAAATACCTCGTCTGTTACGACATTTTCTTCTTGGATTCTGTAAGCATCTGAAGTATACTCTCTCATTAAGTTAAATGCACAAAAATGTTTCTTATCGTGTCCTACAAATTTTCAAAAATTACAAAACAAATTCATGGGCGTACTTTGATACTTCTGCATTAATGCACAAGCATCCAGATGATGCCCCCATGTCTTGCATATTTCATAATACCCCACTCCACCTGCCAATAGGTTTGGTGCTCTTGTAGCCATATACTGCGCAAATGTTGGGCATTCATCCTTACGATGGCCTTATGTCTTACATGTAATACACCAAACTTGTTCATGATTTTCCTTTTGCTTCGTTATTTCTGACAAAAGAATCCTTAGTGCAGCCAACTGTAATTGAAAATGTGCCATCCCTGCACCATCTCCTACACGGGATGCTTCTAACTTCATTGCAATTGTTAATCCTTCTAGTTGTGACGTGACCTTATGCTACATCAGAGGACAATGAATGTGCTGAAACAAACATGCAATAAACCATTCTCTATGTTTTTCATGAGGAATCTGAAATTTTAATCTACCCATCACATCTTTAAACCTCTAATCATAATCCCAAACTGTCTTATTCTATATTTTCTTAATTTATTTCATCTGTGTGATATACTACGACTCATATTTCGGCTTCCAAAATTCCTTTAACAAAGCTTGTCCAATCTCTCCCAATGTCCTTGACTGTCCGACCGATATAGTAGTCTAGTACTTCATGTACTATAGCAATGAGGAACCTGTTAGCACTGAGAATCACCCTCAGATTGCAAGAGTATAATCCCAGTACCCATCAAAAAGGTTTTTGAATGTAAATTAATGATGAAAGGTCAAATGAAAAAAACTCAACATAAGAATGTTTTAACACACAAATCTGGGCTAGCATGCATAAGCAAATGAGGTTCTGATTAACTTCAGTCAGTGGTTTAAGGATACAGGTGAATATGAGGAAGACTTAGTGAGGAAGGTGGATAGGTATGCTATAAACATCAGGCCTCCAAGCAGCTAGTAGAAGAAAAACTCAGTCATAAGAAATTCTTGAACTTAAAGTTTAAAACACTGAAAAAAATCCATAGCATCATTATAATCAAACATCCATTATAACACAACCAAAACATCTCATATGGATCATCCAATCATGAGCATTTCATAGTAAGAGGAAACAAGATGATGAATGGAATCAAACTTCTATTAATGAAAATGTCTCAAGTCCCATACATAACTAGAGAACAACTCTGCTTAGTCAAAATATTACAGAAAGGGAGCTCTACTCAACCATATGACCCCCTCATATAATTCATTTGATGTATTTATAATCAATATAGTAGCTGGTGTCTTCTCTTGTCTGTCCTATTCCTTCTGTCAAAAGGAAACTCGGGTCAATCTGGGCTTGCAGGAAAAACTGCCCTCTATGGTACTTTGGGCTGCCAGTTTTCGGTCTCCTTGGCCAAACCCTCCATGCTTCTATTTAAGGGGGTAGTCAATTGTTCAACTATCAGTCCTTATTTCATTAACTGATTCAGGTTGACAGGTTTTTGTCCCCTCGACCAGACCCTCCATGCTTCCATTTAAGGGGGGAGTCGATTGTTCTCTTTCCTCTAGTGATAGACTAGTCGCGGTCTATTAACATTCTGCTTCTCCTTGTGAGGCTCACCCAGTTTATGATGCCACATGTTGATATCGGATTGGACCCTCTATAAGAACTTGATTGCGAAAGCTTCGAAGAGAGGTTTGGATCCACACCACTCCAACCCCCTCAATCCACCACCAAATTCCGCGTACCTCTTTAGCTATACCGTGGTTTCAATTGCGGGACCGCTCTAAGAGTTTAGCGTTCGAGCACTTTCTGTCCCCACAATGAAATGTGGTCGTCGATATGTTGCAATATGCGATTTGGGAAACCCTGTTATTTTAGCGCCCTTGCTAAAATTTATCTGTCTGCCAACTCCATAATCCTTTTAACTATGTTTATAGATGGAGCCAATTTTAACGCTTAGGAGCTTTGAATGATGAGAAGGAATACCTTCTGAAGTGACTTTCTCCTGGTTGATGTGGTAGTCTGACGTCATTGTGCTAACCTATCATGGAAAGAAGGGTGACACATGTCACGTGGAAATGGGTGAATGACACAACTAAATGACCTAGAATGAGTGCCATATTTCAGGGCCAAATGGAAGCCACTTGTTTCCATGGATGAGCGCCACAAGTCTTGAGGGATGAGTGCCAAGTGTCTTCGACACTTCGGGCTTCGGGAGTTTTGGATTATGAAGCATGAAAAACTCTCAGAGTGGTACGGGCCCAGAGTGACATGGCGGCCTGATGTTATATGATGTCACAACTATTGATGGATGAGTGCCATGTGTTGAGGTGAAAAACACTCGTGGAGTGGTAGGGTGTAACATCCCGCTCTGGCACACCGAGAAAACGTATACTTTGAGGACACTTGCTCGCAAGTGATATGGACTTTTATGATAAGAAAACATGTATCCTTGATTATGATGCGATATGATAGATGACATGATGTTTTACTGCTTTGACATGGACAGGTGCTATTGACTCGGTTTTACTGAGTGTGTAGGGTTTTTTACCTTGAGGATGCAGAGGCATCGACGGGACCCCTTGGACTCCGGATCGAGTCAGGGAGTGTGCTTTGGGGTTGATTGTTTACTGTGATTTTAGTATATTTGATTTGATGATATGATGTGGACATGTTATGATATGATTGTTGATGATGTAGGCCGACGATAGCTTGCCGACCATACTCACATATGGAGTAAAGGGGCCACACATGATTTCCAGAGAGGTTGAGGGAGAGGTGTGGACAGCAGCCCTGCCACAGCCTACTAGCACTCCCGCCGTGGCTCGAACTGTAGGTTAACGATTACCTAGTTCGAGAGGATCCACGATGCCTTGAGGGTAGACTGTGACAGTCGCTCAGGATGATTCTAAGGGGCGCGCAATAAGGCGGGGGCCTTATTCCTTAGAGCCCTTAGTCTCCCACAAGTTCACCTGGAGGAGTGTTGAATCCAAGGGTTATTGATGTCTACCAATCATTCAAGTTGGCGAGTGGCACCCTTGGAGCACGTGGTGCATCCTGAAGGGCACGTCGCGCAAAAGAAACACAAGAAGCGAGTGGAACCCTTGGAGCACGTGGTGCATCCTGAAGGGCACGTCGCGCAAAAGAAACACAAGAAGCG
>ML789694.1:337063-367108 GCA_009831015.1 Picea engelmannii | reverse complement strand
TGAATAAGTATAACACTTGGTCATGATGATTACTGTTGAAGCAATGCTCGGTTGATAATGGTATAGGGTTTTTATTGATAATTTGTCAAATTGACCGGTTATATAGAGCTGTCTCGTTTTCTATGGTTATAATGGAGTAGATCCATCTTTTTCCTTCCATAGAGTATTGATATTTTATATATCCTGTTGATTACGAAAGTTGTTGTAACAAATGTTATTTGGAGATAAAGGTACTTCTGAAGGTCTTCCTTTTTACTGCCATCGTTGTAAGTTATTGATAACATAAAATTTATAATATTTCGTTAATTATGGATTTATGATTAGGGCGTGTCGAGACAATTAATGGTTCATAATCATTGTCAATCGAATTACAAGCTTAGATCATCGAATGAATGTTAATGTAAATTTTACCATGCTTGCGTCAATAATTTTAGTATATGCCGTTAATTATCGGTCTATGATTAAAGATGAATGTTAATTATTGCGTTAATGAAAATTGGAACTATTCAATAAATTCATGATTGTAACTAATGACTAATTATCTTGTTAACTATTAAACCAGTCAAAGTTCAGACTTGCAAAATAAGGTCCCTTGAATGATGTTTAGAGGGTACCTTGATGACGAATCATGATCTAAAAGTTGTCGATTGGAATGGCCTTAAGACTCTTATAGGTTGTAGTCCATTATTAAATTAATGTTGTACTTGGTTGTAACCATTATTTGCTTGGTCTGTTTGTGTCGGGCGGGATGTAGACACCTCCATGTTCCTCAAAACAGTGGCCATCCCTGAGACCTTAAATGGTTAAAATTGATGGGAACCTAGGCTTGAGCATTGCTTATGTGTCTTGGAGGTCCTAACCATTGCAGGGTAGAACGGGCATGAAGTCGTCTTGTCTTTATTCAGTCTTACTTATTGTCGATTGATCATCGTTAATTGCATGCAGTCACTTGTTGTGCGTCTTATGTCGTCTTGTTGTGTTCATCGTGGTTTGCGTCTTATTCGTCGTCGGGTGGCGATGTAGAGTCGAATGTGTTTATTTCCCTTGTACACATGTGCACACACCTGTAAAAAAAAAAAAAAATTGCACTTGTTATGAGAGGTTGTCGGCGTAACGAGGAGGATCGTTACATAGGGCCTGAAGCGACGTGGAAACCTCTCGTTACTTTGACGCTTGGGGCTTCAGGAGCTTTTGAACACGGACATGAATATATTCTGAAGTGAATTTCTTTCGGTTGACGTGGCATCCTCTCATCACTTTGGGACTTCGGGACTTCGACACTTCCATCTACTTGTTAATCCTTTCGTGACTTTGAAACTCTGAATCCATGGGAGCCGCTAACGTGAACTTCACATGGGATCTCCACCATTGAAAATCGAACCTGTCTGCTCACTAGTATTCCAAGCTCAAAATGGCTTTCTCTGAATGCTACGTTTTGTGCTCATGGTTGCTTCCTGTGCAAACAAAGGACTTGGTCGGCCTGCTGTAAGCTCAATTAAAGGCAAACAAGACGACCAATAATCTGAACCAAATCATGATACATGTTTATCCTTCAAGAAAGAAGGAAAAACTCTGTGCAAATAATCAGTTAAGGAGGAAAAACAGGTCATTGAACAAAATGGAAACTGACTTTATCAACTAGAAGAGGAAAAACGTATAAGAAGGTATGCAAAAAAGAGAGAGACTTGGCAGTGTAGAACTAGGTCTTAACAATAACTACATATGACCCATGACAACTTTATGTGATAACCGAACCTATGAACGTCGTGTTTAATTGTGCAATCTTTGTTGCCTCATCCTAGATATTCTTCATAGTCCATATCATGTCACATACAAACAAATGTTGCTCTAGGTCCTCCGAACATGCTCCTTGAAATTCAGGCATTCTCAATGTATTATCTATTCATGTCATTGTATTTTGTGTAGTACTTGTTAGCACTAGAAGTCACCTTCAGATTGCATTGAAGGTAAGCCTAGTAACCATCAGTTTATATGTCACAATGAATAAATTTAAAAGGGGTCGAATTGGTGCAGACTCAATATAATATCGTTCTAACTTGGAAAATTGGACCAACATGCACAAGCAGGTGAGCTCTTGATTAACTTATGTCAGTAAGTTCTAGTAAGGGTGACTAGGAGGAATAAATAGAGAGAAGAATTTAACGGTCTGCTATGGACATCTGGTCTTCTGGTAGCCTAAGGAGGAACAACTCAGAAAACAATATCCTCTTGGATTCAAAGTTTCAGAAAATGTTGAAGAGCGTTACAACAGAACTGTAATCGAACCTACATTACAATACGACCATAACAATCCATGTGAATCTTTCAATCATGGACACTCCAACATTAGAGATAAACAAGATGGAAAAGAAGTTGACTTAGATTAAACCATAAGTCTCAAATCATGTTACATAACCAGAAAACCAGAAGCTTCATCAAAATTTTACAATACAGGAGCCTAGCTCAACCATCGACTTGGACAAAATATCAAAATGGCTCCTATATACTCAGAAAATTTTTCCACTAACAATAGAGGCATGCTCGATTCTTTGCATTCAAGGCTTTACATCTGCATGTTCTCTGGAAGATTGTGGATGCAGTCTTTTGTCAAACGCAATCGTGTTTCAGAAGGGACCTATAGAAGAGCCGACTTGCTGATGGTCCTTCTGGCTTTCCATTTAAGGAGTGAGACGAGGTTTCACCAACCTTCCTCACCTTCATTAACTGTCTTCATCGGGATCAGGATGGCCCAAGTCAAATCTGCACCTAGAGAATGTGGTGGCCTCTCCCTGCTCTTTGCCATCTGAAGCTTTGTTGGACGCTTGCCTGGACAACCGACATGCAGACGTGGATGAAGGCGAGGGGAGATGGTGAGATGATGGAACAAACTTGTAGGCTTCACCGAATGAGCGATGGCTATGTGGAATGGTGTGGCAACAAAGCGGTTATTGAGAGGCGTGGGCACCAATACGTGAGAAACTAAGGTGTAAAGGTGTAGGGATGATGCGGTGAAGGGAGAGGATGTGGAAGCAGGGGGGAGAGGATGTGGTGGCAGAAGGAGAGACTGTGGTGGTAGGGCGAAGTGGGGACAACAACACAAGTGGAGGCGATATGGGAGACAGATGTCAGGAAGCGAGAGGCAGAAGTGAAAAGGGAGATGTGACAGTGAGAGAGGGGCAGTCGCCCAGGGATGTGAGTGGGGGATAGGTGTAGGTGGGAGCGAGTGGTGGTAAGAGGTGTATCTCGGAGGGGGGGTATTGGTAAGTGGTTTAGCGCGGGGGGTGGGGAGTCAAAGTTGATGATGAGGTGCCACGTTAGTGGGGGGCATGTGCCCAAAAACCACTAACTCGGACCCCCCCCCTCTCATTAAAGGAAGAATGTCATGGGGGGTCTGATATGGGTTGTGCACCGTAGATTTGTGTGCACATATTTTGGCCACTGATATTTGCACGATGCTTAGCATAATGTGCCAAGGCCACCCAACCATAAAAAAACTTAGGATAAGAGCCAAAAGTGGGTTTTTAGCCTGCTTTCATGCATTTTTCCACCACAGGGCTAACAACACACCGTTTATCAATAATATGTGCTAACATTAGGCTCCATGGGGGATAGAGACCTCCCAGTGAGGCTCTAAGAACTCTTTTGGCAGTTTCAGTGCCTTTAATATTGGGCTATGGAGTCCCTTCATTAAAATAGAAAATAAAAAGAAAAGTGATATTAAAAATGACATGGGAAGCCATTCATGGCTCAAGAAAAAAATTTATTCATAAAATGCCCATTAACAGGCCCGCCAAAAACTTCAGCATCCTCCAAATCCTGCAACTTGTAGGTGTTATTTGGAAATATCTCAGAAATTTTGAAGGGGCCAATCCACAAGGCTTTGAATTTGAAATTTTGAAGGGGCCAATCCACAAGGCTTTGAATTTGAAATTTTTTCCTTTGTCATTCTTGGGCGCATCCCATTTGAGTACTATATCTCCCAGCTAGAAATCCTTTTTTCTTACTCTCTTGTCAAAATCTTGCTTGATCTTCTGTTGATGTTGATGTGCTTTGTCCAGTAACTACTCTCTAGCCTACTGCACTTCCACCAGTTGTTGTATCCTTCTGATCATATCATGAGACTCTCCTTGGCATTCTTGGAAGAATTTTTCCACAGGAAAGGCGAGATGAGAAGGAAAAATGGCCTCAACTCCATATGCCAGCTAAAAAAGGAGAGACACCAAGGGAACTCTTTGTCATCACTCTATCAACCCATAGAGAAAATTTGAGCTTTGAATCCCATGCTTTCTTGTTGTCCTCTAGAAGTCTTTTGATGATATTTATAAGGCTCTTGTTAGAGGACTCTGCCAATCCATTTCCTTGGGGGTAGTAAGGAGTTGAGTGAATCAATGAAATTCCAAACTGTTCACAGAACTGGATCAATGGTTCGGCCTTGAAGCACGCAACATTATCAGTGACAATTCTTTTCGAAAAACCAAAACTTGCTATAATATCCTCAAGAAAACCAATGATTACCTTGTGAGAAACACTCCTTGTGGGAATAGCTTATACACTTGGTAAAGTAATCAGTGGCAGTCAAGATCCACCTGTTCTTACCACTAGAAGCCAGATGAATTTCCCCAATGAAATCTAGGCCCCACTGCTGAAAGGGTCCCGAAGCTACCACAAGCTTCAATGGCAAGGACTTGATTGCTTCTTTCCAGATAATTTTTGACATTTAACACAAGCCCTGATCTTTGCACACACATCGGTGAACAGACTAGGCTAGAAATACCCAGCCTTGAGAATCTTATAGGTTGTGGTTCTCCAGAAGCGATGCCCCCCACATAGATTGTCATGAAAATCAAACATAATTCTTTGGGCCTCCTGTGGGTCTAGACATCTCAAAAACACCCCCGAGGAGTCTTTCCAATACAAGTCTTGGTCAATGAGATAGTATTTAATAGCTTTAAGTTTCAAATCTCTTTCCCTTTTCTTCTCCATACCATCAGGGGGCTACAAGTTTTGCAGAAAATATATAATGTCCTTGTACCAATCACATCCTGCTAATGGAGGGTTGTCTTGAGGATCTTTATAAGGCGGTTCAACTTGCTGATTTTCTGAGCAAGTGTTGATGAAATTTACCCCCAAATCTTTGCAATTAGATTCAGCCAACAACTTGGTTAATCCTTGGCCTTTTACCAATTTGGTGGGCTTTATTTCCAGATCAAATTCAAGGATTTTGGCAATCCACTTGTGTCTTCTTTTGTCTATGTCAGGATGAACGAGAATCTCCTTCACAGAAGCTGAAGGGACATATGCAATGGCCTTTGAATGCAAGACATAGACCTTGAAAGCCTTGAGGGATTTCACCAGAGCATATGCATGTTTTTCCATGGTGTCGTATTTCAACTCAACATCTCTTAATGCCCTACTGAAAAAGGCAATGGGCTGCTCCAATCCTTCATTATTCTTCTGCAATAAAACCGTCGCTACTGTATCAAATGAAGCAAAGGAAAAAACCAGGAAATCCTTTGAGTAATCAGGACTAATAAGCATAGGTCCTTCAGTCAAGGCCCTTTTTATTTGATCAAAAGAATTTTGAGACTCAGAAGTCCATTTAACTTCATTTCCCTTCCTCAACATGGTTGTAATATATTTTACCATTTCAACGAAATTAGAAATAAACCTACTCAAAAAATCAATTTTCCCCAAGAAAGACTAAACTTCTTTCCTAGATCTAGAGAGTGACAAGGTTTGGATAGCTTCTACCCTACTGGGATCAATCCTCACTCCCTCAGCTGATACTATGTGCCCCAATAAGTTTCCCTCTCGCATGGTAAATAGAGACTTTTTGGGATTTAGGGAGAGACCATACCTTCTACATTTCAAAAAAACCCTTTTCAAATGATTACAATGCTCTTTATCAAATCGTGAGAACACTGTTATGTCATCCAAATAGATGACCACAAACTTATATTTTTCTCCAATGAAGGCAATGTTCATAGCTCGCTGAAAGGTTTCCCCTGCGTTCATCAATCCAAAGGGCATCTTAGTGTACATGAATGTACCCCAAGGAGTAGTGAATTTTTTCTTCTCTTTGTCCTCAGGCAAGATAGAAATCTTATTGTAGCCAGAAAATCCATCAATCATGGACATCCTAGATGCACCTGTCACCCTCTGTAATATGTGCTCCATCCTTGGCAAGGGGTAGTTGTCGTTTTTATAGCTTCTGTTCAGGTTCCGGAAATCAACACAAAGTCCGATTTCTCCACTCGTCTTCCTTACTGGAACCAGGTTGGCCACCCATTCAAAATATCTCAAAGGAACAATAATCTGGGCATCCAACAACTTCTTTACCTCCCTCTCCATAATAGGCAACAACATAGGATTTATTTATCTCAATTTCTGCCTAAATGGTTTGGCCTCTTCCTTCAATGGGATATTATGCTCAATGATGCTTGTATTGTATGTTATGAGATATTCACATGTCCAGGAAAATACATCAACAAATTCTTTTAATAGCTCAACATATTCTGCCCTTTGTTCCCTTGACAATCTGCTCGACAACTTGACAAATTTTGGATCTTTCTTCGTACCAATGTTGCATTCAGTTACATCAAAAACATCAATGAATCCTTTAACTTTCACTGCCACATCATTCCTATCAAATAGTATTTCCAAAGGAACTAGTCCCTTCAGAATGTTATTGCTAGGAAACTGAACAATATGATGATGAGAAATTTTGTTTAGGAAAACATCAATGTGAGGATTAGTTTCAGAATCCTGATCTTGATCAATATGCAGTGTAGAAACCTCATCAACAGTCTCAAGGAATCTTTTGATCTCAATATCGTCCTCAAATACTTTCCAATGCTTGACATTGTCAGGTATAGAGGGTCTGTATTTTACTTCTACATCATACTTGAGCTTTGGTGGAAAAGGGACTCTGAAATATCTTGTTGAAATAGCCAGAGAATTAGTCATGATGTTTTCTTCTCTTGGAATAAACGAAATGTTGAAAGCTAGGAAAAAACTGTCAATAAGGACCCACACTTCATTTCTATAAGTTCTTAGTCTAGGGTGCTTAGCTTGATAAATATTTATGATCTAATTGACAATTAACTCAACATCCCCAAATATTGAAATCTCTTCAATCCCCATATCTTTTGCAACCCTCAAACCTAAGACGAGAGCTTCATACTCTGCTACATTATTGGTAGCTTCAAATTCTAACTTGTAGGACAAAGTTATAGTCTCTTGAGAAGGTGAAACGAAAACCACTCTAGCACCAACACCTTCCCTAGAAGAGGCTCCATCGAATAAAATTTTCCACATAGAGGTGATAGGAGGGGAATTTTCACAAAAATTAATGGGTCGCTTTCTGATTTCCATAGGAGGTTCAGGGGCATCGGTGAGTTGCAACAAACTAGATCCCAAATCTTTGTCAAGAGCAAATATAGGATGGTTTGTGGGGTTTGCTTCATCACTAATAATGTAGGCCAATTGAGATTCCCTGTAAAGCCTTATATTCTCACCCCCAAACACTAGAATGGTAGCATAGGTGAGGTCCATCTGCAAATTCCCCCCTAGTCTTTTTATCCAAGATCTAGAAAGAAGCATCCCAAACTTAGGAGGAACATCAGCTACCATGATGTCCATGATCACACTTTTCATCGGCAGATGGAACAGAGATATGGTCAAGTCTTTGAAATCCCCAAGGCACTTCACCTTCCTGGAGTAAAATGAATATAGATCATGATAATATTGTGTAATCTCCAGACTGAGCTCTTCCATGACAATCTTAGGCATAATATTATGAGATGCCCCTTAATCCATCAAACAGTTTTGCAGCACCTTGTCATGTATGTTCAATGATGTATAGAAGGGAGGGGATGAATCATCTCTATATTCCACCAAAGGACTTAGGATGACTGCAGGCTTCTCATCTTGGAGGTTTACTAAGTCTCTGTAATGAGATGAAGGCTCGGGCTACAACATTTTGGAGAGGCACCTTTTGAAGTCTTCATGCTTGACCAACTCTGAAATGGGTACAGGGATTCTAATTTTGTGTATTTCATGCTCAAAATTAAAAGAGGAAAGGGGCTTTAGAGTTTCTCTAACTTATGGGATAGAAATTTTAACCACTGGTGAGGGGTTCTGTGCTTTCTTACCTTTGTTGTGGGTTCTGTGCTTTCTTACCTTTGTTGTTGTCTGCTACATCGTCAGCATGATTTTTTTCTCTGGTAGGCTGCTTAGGAACATTAGGCATTCCTTATTTCTTCTTGGACCTGAGGTTATATCTGTTAGGGTTGTTGTTGGCCTTGTCTCCTTTGCTCAACTCATTAAGTTGATTTTCCATGAGAGACTCCTCGTATGTAGATTGAGTCATATGAGGAAATGAGGAGGTGTCTGCAAGACAGTGGATTTCAGGGTCAAGATCTTCTTCCTCTCCTTCTTCATCGGTAACAAGATTATTTTAGAGAGGAGATTGGATTTTATGATCATCTCTATCCCTTCTTCTCTGATCTCTTGGAAGAATTTGAGGAGCATTGTCAGGCTTCCTAAAATTGCCTTTGTTATTAGTATTTTGGGGATTTTTATAGTTCTGCTTTCCTTCCAATTCCAATCTTTCCATTCTAGCAGAAAGTGATTTTAGTAACTTAGTTACTTCATCCATTTGAGGGGGGATAGCAGAGGAAGAAGAGGTCGATGCTTCATACCTCCCCTTTTTCCTTTCTATATCAGCCTTACTCCTAAGATTTTCAACTACCAATATATTTGACTCTACTTCCAAGGCTGCATCTTGCATATGAGCCAAAGAAGTAGCTCTTCTTTCTCTTAACAAGAGGCAAAAATCAAGGTCAAAATCACTAGAGTAAGTAATTTTGGCAGAGGTTTATGTTGTTTTGATCTCAGCAAGAACCTTATTATACATTTTGGTAAACCTCTTTGAAAAGTCAGAAACATACTCCCCTTCCTTTTTCTTTAGTGACCCAAACTCTATGATACAGTAGAGGAAATATTTTTTATCTCCCCAATGTCTTAGGAATGCATCGTCTAAGGCTTCAATCCCATCAATAGATCTAGGAGCCAGGTCTATGAACCATTTTCTGGCCTCCTCATCAAGGCTATGAACAAAAATCCTCATCCATACATCTTCGTTCACAATGACATAATTGTCTGCATAACTGTAAAAGGCCATAAGGTGTTCTTCTGCAGTTATGTCACCCTCACCTGTGAACTTAGGAAACTACTTAAGGTAGCCACCAGCTGGGAGAGAATTGAGAGGTTGAGGTAGGACAAGAGGGGCGTATCTATCATCCACTATGACATCCATTCTATTCCTAGGGGGATTAACACCAGCCATTGGGATGTGAAATGGAGGAGAACCAAGAGGGGATGGAGTTTGAAAAGGGGAATTTGGAACTATGCTTCTAGGATAAAGGGGAAACAACTAAGGATTTTGAGAAGAAGCTATAGGGCTCGAGGGAATAGAGGTTTCCCCTTCTGTAAAAACAAGAACTCTAATAGGAGGGGAAGTGGTAAATCCTGGAGTGGGAAAATATTCTGAGGTCTCATGTTTAGACCACGCTACAACTTCAGGGAAAATAGGGGTGTCAAAGCTTTCTTCTTCCAAACCAAGACTTAGAGGGGAGATATCTACAGGGACACTCCCAAACTTTAAAATTCTGGAAACTCCAGCAGATTGGAAAACATGAGAATGAGGAGAAGCAACTAGGGTTTCTAAAGAAGGATCATGGAAATCATTAGAAATACCTGGTATAGCAGCTGAAGTACCTTCCTAAGGGGTCTTCCTCTTTCTGATAATTTTCTCTGGGTCAATTTTAGGTGTCATCGCTAGAGGTAGCTGTAGAGTATATCTTGTGTGTCTTCCTTTCGAAACCACAACTGAAACAGTGGAGTCGAGACAGTGGTGTCGCCAGGTGCAAGATGCAATCTTCAATGGTTATGATGTTTGATGCACCTTTAGAATCAGAAGTTCGTTGTCATTCTGTCCTAGGGAATGTCTTCAATTCATCCCCAACAACGACGCCATAAATGTTAGCACTAGAAGTCACCTTCAGATTGCGTTGAAGGTAAGCCCAGTACCCATCATTTTATATGTCACAATGAATACATTTAAAGGGGTTCGAATGGGTGCAGACTCAATATAATATTGTTCTAACTCAGAAAATGGGACTAGCATGCACAACCAGGTGAGGTCTTGATTAACTTCTATCAGTAAGTTGTATTAAGGGTGAGTAGGAGGAAGAAATAGAGAGAAGAATGTAGAGGTCTTCTATGGACATACAGTCTTCCAGCAACCTAAGGAGGAACAACTCAGAAAACAAGATCCTCTTGGATTCAAAGTTTTAGAAAAGGCTGAAGAACGTTACAACAGAACTGCAATCGAACCTACCTTACAATATGGCCATAAAAATCCATATGAATCTTTCAATCATGGACACTCCAGCATTAGAGGTAAACAAGATGGAAAAGAAGTTGACTTAGATTAAACCAGAAGTCTCAAATCCTGTTACATAACTAGAAAACTAGAAGCTTCATCAAAAGTTTACAATACAGGAGCCTAGCTCAACCATCGACCTGAAAAAAATATCAAAATGGCTCCTATATACTCAGAACAATTCGCCACTAACAACAAAGTTGTGTTCGAGTCTTTGCATTCAAGGCTTTATGTCTACATGTTCTCTGGAAGACTGTGCATGCAATCTTTTGTCATACACAAACTTCCGTCAGACACAATCGTGTTTCAGAAGGGACCTGCAGAAGAGCTGACTTGTTGACAGTCCTTCTGGCTTTCCATTTAAGGAGTGAGATGAGGTTTCACCAACCTTCCTCACCTTCATTAACTATCTTCATCCAAATCAGGATGATCCAGGTCAACTCTGCACCTAGAGAATGCGGCGGCCTCTCCCTACTCTTTTCCATCTGGAGCTTTGCTGGACACTTGCCCAGACATCCGACAGGCATACGTGGATGAAGATGAGAGGATCTAGTGAGACGATGGCGTAGACTCGCAGGCTTCACTGAATGAGCGATGGGAATGTGGAATGGTGTGGCAGTAGAGCGGTGATTGGGAGGCGTGGGCGCCAATACGCGGGAAGCTGAGGTGTAAAGGAGCAGGGATGATGCAGCGAAAGGAGAGGACGTGGAAGCAGGGGGGAGATGATGTAGTGGCATAAGGAGAGACTCTGGTGGCAGGGCAAAGTGGGGACGACAACACGGGTGGAGGCAATATGGGGGACATGTGTAGGCGGGAGTGAGTGGTGGTATCGGGAGGTGGTAATAGGTTTATCTCGGGGGGTAGTGGTAAGTGGTTTAGTGTAGGGAGGGGTATGGGTTGATGAGGAGGCACCACGTTAGTGGGGGGGCTGCNCCCCCCCCCCCTCGTTTAAAGTAGAATGTCGAGGGGGTCCAATATGGGTTGTGCGTCGTATATTTGAGCACTCAGATTTTGGCCGCTGAGATCTGCATGATGCTTAGAACAATGTGCCAAGGTGGCCCAACCATTAAAAAATTAGGATAAGATCCAAAAGTGGGCTTTTAGCCCGCTTTCATGCATTTTTCCACCACAGAGCTAAAAACACACCGTTTATAATATGTGCTAATAGTACTTACCTTCAATGATCATGATTGACTCTAGTTTGGTATGCTACTTCCACTATTTTGACTACCGTTACGATGTCCTCCACTAACTACAATTTCTTTTGATAAAGTTTTGGTTTCTTCTTCATATCTTGGTGATGCACACGAGGTTGTGGGTTCAATGCATATTCCAATATGAGATGGACTTCTTTCTTCTACTGGACTGTATTGAGGATCCTTTTCTTTCTCTTTCCTTTCTTTATACATTGTGATCTGAAGCACCACGCTGGGGTCTCTTTTCTCAAATACTCTATGTTACTCTTCTCTCTCTTTTCTCAAATACTCTATGTTACTCTTCTCTCTCAGCCACAGTCTCCTTCTTACTATACCTAAACCTTTTCCCACAACGCAATACTCCAATATCTTCGTCTGAGTCAGTGTCTTCCTCTCTCGACATCCTTGGTTCATCTGTTTCTCGTTCATCCTCTTCGTCTCCTTCCACTCTTAGACCATCCTCTGGTTATCCCCTTGTTCCCCTATGTGTGTGAAGTCTCCTAGCAATTAGATTCCATCTTCATGACATTCTTGTCACACAATAACATCTTTATCCAGGTAGACAGTATGGTTAGATATCTTCTACATGGACCCTTGAAAAAGTCTCCTTTTGCAACACTATAAGACTAGGTACAATCTATTGCAAAATCTGTAATGTAACCCCCCAATATACTATTCAAGCAAAAATCAATTGCGCGAGAAAGTTTATGACTTACTGTATTCAATTGTCTGATCAATTCATGGATTTGGTTTCTCAGAGATTTAGCTCGATATCTCCCAACGTTCTCAACTAACCTTTCTAATCATTCAGTCAAAATTATTGGAAATTCACCAAAGAAGAATTAGTGAACATATTTGAACACATACCTTTCCAACCATTGTTCGTCGTTGAGTCGTGGGTTCTTATTTTGTTCTATGGAAAAGTCTTGCTGCTTCCTTTCTATCCATTTGGTGATCTCCTCCTTATTCATCCTCCAAAACATTCCCCTCAGTTATAAATCTTGGTCCTGACAATGGAACCATTTGCTGGAACGCAGTGGGACAACCCAGGGTTAATCATCAATAAAACAACAAAACCCTTAGACACTGTCCCTTTCAGCATCACCTGCAAGCAATTGAAGTCTCACTCGAGGCATCTATAGGGGCTGTAGGAACCAAGGTTTTGTAGTGATGACGGGAAGTGAGGAATTCAACATATTCTTACTATGTGCATTGTTTCATCACTTAACAATTAATTCATCATGAAACATATTGTGTGTGCAACATTACTCTATTTGATATTCATTCATTTACCAGTTACTTCAATGTGTGGCATTATAATAGAATATATGAATCACACAATCAGATTACTAAGTTTTCATCACTACACAATATTATTAACATAAACATTCTACTAAGCATTCAACACATCACACACACAACATCACATCAAGAAACAATTTTTAATGTCGTTCACCCCAATATGGGCTATGTCCACAATGGTTGGCTTCTTATATTATTCATTCATATTCTTCTTACAGTTGTGCATTGTGCTTACAAAAAGATGCAGCAGTAACCATTACTCAAACCTACCTAGCTGTTATGTTGCAGTGTGAGCCTCTCTCCTCAGTCCTAACATCTGAATACTTATCCAAAAATGCAACTCACCCACCATGCACCGTAACCTTTCATCCTTCAAACCCCCTATCTACCTCGACCCTTTACATATGTATACATCAAAATAGGGCTAATCCCGTTACAAAATGTCCCAAAAACCAAACGGTGTATAATCGTTTTACGCATTTTTCACGTCACTCCATCGCACTTCCTCCTATCACATGATTTGACTCCTTAAAGTTCGCTCCCGTCATGTGCATTGGTCCATCTTCTAACTATCTTTTATTGTTCGAGTAATTCTGATGCAAATCCCAAAACTTAACCAAAATGCCTATCCAACATGAATGCCAACAAATCTAACCATGTGTGAATCCATGCAATAGTTGGTTATGGAAAGGCTATAGTGCCACACAAGTATCCTATGGTCTTCCTACTTATAACTAATGTTTGGACTACAACCTTTTTTCCAACACATAAGAGAACCATAGAATTTTATTCTTGGTGTAGTGTTTGGGACAAAAAGGAAGGCATCCAAATGGTTGAGAAAGCAATAAAACGTGTATGGATGATGTGTCGAGGCATTGACCAGACCCTCTAATTTATGATGGTGGGATGCATGACTTAGATAAATGGAATTCTGAAAGCCAATGCAAAGATGCATTGAATAACATGTATGAATAGATCATGAAAATGTGGAAGTGTTAGAATGTACTCATGTATCCTAAGATATAATTGTTTATGCTTGAAGGAATTTATTTAATGCATTTTGTTCAATGCATGCATATATGATATTTCATGGAAATGATTATGCTAACAACTAATATATTGATATTATTTAGTGAGAACATTTTAGGAATTGTTAGATATTGCAATGAAAAAGTTGCAGGTTAAAGTAGTCACATAAAGATTAACTACATGAAATATATGTTAGAGGAACAAAGTAATGAAAATAATTATGTCTAGAAGAAGGAAAAACTTACTTATTGATAATACATGTGCATGGAATGATATTCTCATTCCATTTGATAAATGGATTGATAATTGTGATTGAATTGTTAAATGTAGACAATTCTAAAATCACTTGTGAGCTTTTGTAAGTATTACAATAAAAGTATATTGTACAGGAAATACTAAGAATTTGTTTGGTTGAATGCAAGTTGGAAGTATTGCAGGAAAATTGGTCTCAAGTATGGAGTTTTTGAAAGACATAATAAAGACCAATGTATGTTTCTACAACATCTAAGAAAATTATAAGATGGAATCTCATACTTGGAAAAATTTCAATTTCCTTATAAAACAATTTTGAATTTCTAAATGAAATTGTTATGATATCATCTCATGGTGACTATATGTGTGTGATACAGATGGGATGATGGTAATTAAGTTTGGGAATTTTAGAGATAGCAATGAGTTGAATTCTTGTCCGAAATAGCTCTGTGGAATAGAGCAAAAGACTTCCAGTTGAAGTATGAAGACATGAATCGAGCGCTTGATAAGAAGAAGACCAGAAGGACAACATGATTCAACAACAAATGCCTGTAGAAAGTGAGGTCCAATGGACTTGTTATAGTCCTAAAGATGCAACTCGGGAGCATAAATATGCCATGGAGGAGTACCCCCATATTTTTGAAGAATTTTGAATGTACATTGTATATAATGAATTAAGGAAAGTGCATCAATAAGGGGGAGGGGAATGTGATACCCCCAGGATGAACCCAATTGTTAATGTACATATGTTCTATAGGATAGTGAACTAATATATTATAGGCCAAGGTGCTTGTGAGATTATTAGGACGGAGAGCCTAGATGCTAAAAGGATAGAGAGGTTATCATTGTAATATGTATCACTCATATTATTAATAAAATACATTGTTGTTGCAGACCATCCAAATGAAAGAGTATGGGGGGCTAGAACTCCACTACAAGGAAAGGGTGATAAGGGTATAGGATGAGGAGCTAAGCTAAGGAGGATTAAATCAAGGAAATGTTATATTAATATTTCCTAAAGTGTAAATGATCCGGATTTTATGAGCAAAACGCAATGAATACAGATTATTAAAAGATGCTTAACATGGAATAACATAGATACAATAAAATTGGTTTTCTATTCAATAAGAAAATAAGATGAAACTGTAAAATGCAGCGGAAAACTAGCTTGTTGGAATGGTGGTGGCTTGTCTCTGAGAATAGATGTGACGGTGATCCCTAAAAACATTCTTTAGGGCCTCAAAACGACCCCGCAAGTCAGGGACCCGAAAAATACGAAAACAAACTGCCAAACTGGAAAACTACCAAAATGAACCAGTTGGAATAGATGGGAGGCCACTGACATACATATGGATCAATCCTCCCCTCTTAGGAAGAAATGGTCTCCATTGCATTGAGTTCCCCCATCATATGAGGAAATTTCTATTGAATTTGGCTCAGGGTGAGCCACTTTCCTTGGTGCAGGAGCTCCCATGCTTTAACAAATTGATAAAGTTGGATCCTTTGTTATCGAGTTCCCTTGATCTATGTGTCCAAAATCTGATCAATGGATGCATGTTGCATGCAATTGGGGTTGATCTTTGTTGGTGTCAACTGCTCTGCTATCTCTGAGGTGTCCAATAATGGTGGGAAATATGACCGAAGGAGAGCCACGTTGAAGATTGAGTGCGGGCCAAAAAAAGGGGGAATGTTGAGCGCAAAATCATTGTCACCCACAACCTTGGTGATGGTGTATGGCCCATACCAGAGTGGGAGGAGCTTCCGATGGAGTCCTGTAAGGCATTCTTTCTGTAAGTGCAACCAAAATTTGTCCCCCACTTGAAACTTATGTGGCACCTGATGTTGATCATAGTGTTGCTTGTACTTGGCATTGGACTTTTGTAAAATATCATGAACCTATTGGCGGATGTACTAGATCCGCTCAATGAACCAGGTGGCTTTGTCAACTTCTAGTGGAGCAGGGGATGATTTGTTCAATATGGTCGCCAGGGATAGTGCAACATCCATGGGGCCCAATGGTTGGAATCCCAACCCCACCTGAAAGGGGTTGTGGCCAGTTGAGCTATGCAGGGCTTGGTTGTAGCTATGTTGGACATAGGGAAGACTCTCATCCCATGTGTGGGGGTGCTTGGAATTGTACATGCGCAGGATATGTATGATCATTTGATTAACGACCTCACTTTTTCCATCTGTTTGGGGGTGGAAGGTAGTGGATTTAGTGAGATTGGTATCTAGCAGTGACCAGAGGCTTGACCAGAATGTGCTGAGGAACCAACTGTCTCGATCTGAGACAATGGTTTGTGGGATCCCAAAGTGTACCTAGACGCGTTCAAAGAAGAGATTGGCAATGGCCTCTGCAGTGATGTTCTTCTTGCAGGCGACTAGAATCGCCATCTTGGAAAATCGATCAACAACCACAAAAACACAGTCATTGCCCCTCTTGGTGGACGGGAGGACCAATATGTAGTCCATTGAGATGGATTCCTATGACTTGTCAGGAGAAGGCATAGGGGTGTACAAGCCCTGTTTTTTAGTGGTCGGTTTGGCAATAGCACAGACAATGCATGACCTGATATACTTGTCGACATCCTATCGAATTTTCGGCCAGTATAAATGTTTCTACAACAATTCCACTATATGTTTGACACTAAAGTGTCCTGCCACCCGACTGTAGTGAGATTCCCAATTCAGCTTCACACACTTGCTTGATGCAACACATAGATGACCCAGACTACACAACAACCCATCCTAAAGATGGAAATTAGCGACCACTGAGTTTTCTCCCAACATTTGGTAGGTGACGGAGAAGTCAGGGTCTGTCTCATAGAGGTGGGGCCATCTAGAGGTCTCATGGCCACAAGATTCTAGCACTGTGGTGAGTGTCGCGATTGGAGGTCGGTTGAGGAAATCAACAACTTGGTTGGTACTTCCTATTTTATACTTGATGTTGAGGTGGAACTGTTGTAAGTATGTGGACCACTTATGATGGTGGTCATTCTGCAATTTTCCTTGGGTCTGCATGAACTGTAGTGGCTTGTGATCAGTGTGGATGACTGTCTCCTTCTCCAGAATGTAATGTCTCCACTAGCGGCAGGCTTGCACAATGGAGTAAATTTATTTTTCATAAGTAGGGTACTTACATACAACATCTGATAGTGTCTCACTATGATACGCCAAGGGGTGGCCTTGTTGATTGAGAAATACACCCACAACATATTCTGAAGCATCTGTCTCGATCTCAAAGGGATGTTGCAGGTTCGATAATGAAAGTACTGGGGATGAGAATAAATGATGCTTCAAGTCATCGAAGGATTATTGTTGGGACATGCCCCACACAAATTTTTCCTTACTGCCACCCATGGTTACTTGGCTGAGGGCCCATGCGATATGAGAGAATCCCAACACGAACCTGTGATAGAAATTAGCGAGGCCCAAGAAGCTTTGAAGCTCAGTGAGTGTGGTTGGGGCTGGCTAGTCATGGATGACCTAGATATTGGCTAGATCCACATGCACACCATTTTGATCAATGATGTAGCCTAAGTAATGGACCCTGTCCATGTCGAAGGATCTTTTTTCCAAGTTTTCATATAGTTTGTGTTGTCGCAGGGTGTGCAGAACCTACTGAATATGATGCAAGTGTTATGCCCAAGTCTTGTTGTAGATGAGGATGTCATCTAGATAAACCACTACAAAATTATTGGTGAAAGGTTGCAGGATATCATCCATCATCCTCATAAAAGTTGTTGGAGCATTTGTCAAACCAAAGGGCATGACCAACCATTCAAAAAGACCTTCTTTTGAATTGAAGGAAGTCTTCCATACATATGTCTTTTCTATTGGGACCTGGTGGTAGCCAGACTTCAGATCAATCTTACTGAAGTATTTGTCCCCCGTGAGCTGATCAAGGAGGTGGTTGATTCAAGGAATCAGGTACCGGTTCCAGACTGTGATTTTATTCAAGGCCTGGTAATCAATGCAGAGTCGCCATGTCCCATGTTTCTTCTGCACCAGTACAATTGGGCTCCCACAATCCGATGAGCTAGGATGGATGTGCCCCTTGTGGAGCAGTTCTTGGATCTGCCTCTTGATCTCCTTGTTTTCTAACAGAGAGCAGCTGTATACCTACCCATTGGGTAGTGGTGTGCCTGGGGTCAAATCGATGGGATGCTTGACTTGGAAGTGAAAAGGTACCTCAGTAGGAGAGGAGAATATATCTGAGTATTCTTCCACGACCTTATACACTTTCTTCTGTTGTGTGGAGATATCGGTCGCGGAGGCCCTATATGTGGCTGCGATATTTCGCTTACTCTGAGAACGAATCATGAAGAATAAAAATTTCCTGGTCTGAGAGATGACCTTCCTGCATTGTTTGGCATAGATCAAGGAAATAACACTAGGAGGGAATGCCTCGGGTATCCTGTACAATTTCTTGTTCAAAGTAATAATAACACTACAAGGTCTAGACTCATATACATCATGATGTTTCCATAAATCATATTGGCCCAAAAGAACATTAAAAACTTTGAGAGGAGCAACATCACACAATACCTCATCTTTGAAGGGCTCGATGCCATACGACAGTCGACATTGTTGGCTAACACGGAGATCGCTTCCTTAGCGGAGACATCCAATGGTGTAGGGTTGCGGGTACGATTTTGTTGGCATGACCAGCCTCTTGATGACCTCTGTTGAGATGAGTTTCTTCTGGCTACCACTATCAACGATGAAGTGTAGCGGGGTTCCTTTTATCCGCATCTACGAATGGAAAAGGCGCTCGCCTTCTTCTAGCTCGTCTGGTTCACCAGGCGGGAGCTTGGTGGTAGAAACTGTGGCACTAGGTTCCACGTCAATGATCTGTCTTCCCCTTTCTGGTTCTGACTCAGAGTCAGAACCTGCATCTAATTCAAAGGATTTCACTTCGGCCACCAACGACTGCTTTGAGCGGAAATCAACAGTGTTATGCCAAGGGCTCTTATGGAAGTCGCACCATTTCTCGGTATCCTTATTTTTCTTTTTGGTGTCCTTCTTTGCTTGTGGCTTGGACTGGTTGTCTTGATACTATCCATATTTTATTTTTCCTTTGTTTTGTAGGTTGGGGCCACCCTTTCCTGGATTTTGCTGCGAGGGGTTCACAGGCCCAAATTGTCGTGTCTTTTGTTTGAGATTTTGCTCGATTTTGACGACATATCGATAGGCTGCGCCCAAGGACGAGATTTCCAGAAATTCCATTTTGGTCTGGATGTATCTATGTAGAGTACCACGATACTTGAGCATTAGATGTCATTCTGAATCTTTGATACCCATATTGGTGTGCAGGGTATGGAAGATATTTGTGAAATTTGGCACTGCTTGGTCTCTTTCTTACCGCAGTGTGGTCCATTTGGTATACAAGTCATCATAACTTCTGACATGGTAGTATTGTTCCTTAATAACATCCCTGAAGGATTCCTAGGTGGTCGCGACTGTAAATAATGAGGGTTTCTCTGTTTCCTTTTGCTCACAGAAAGTTTCCCACCAATCTTTGACATGGGGAATGGATTTGAAGAGTGCAAAAGTAATTTTTTCTCTATTTGAAAAGTTATGGAAAAACAAATACCCTTCTAGTAGATTAAACAACTTGTCTACAACATCCATGTCTATCTGACCTTCAAATATAGAAATATCGAAGTTGATTTGTACCTTGAAGGGGGTGGCGCCTCTGCTCGAGGAAGATGCATCACCTGTTAGTAGCCTTCGAAAGATTTGTGTGAAACTATCCATCATCTCGTTCCTCTGTTGTGTGAGGTCTTCCTCAAGCAACATTTCGAAAGGATATCCTGTCTCTTCATATTTCTTTTCTCCTGCCATGAGAGTTCATTTGGGCATGCAAGAGATTTTGTCCTCAAGAGAAACAAGCTCAAGACCCAATTCTTTATACCTTGATCTCGTCGGGGACATGCATTAAGACGACAAGGAGTAGACCGCTCTGATACCACTGATCCAGATTTTATGAGCATAACGAAATGAATACAGATTATTAAAATATTCTTAACATAGAATAACAGAGATACATTAAAATTGGTTTTCTATTCAATAAGGAAATAAGCTGAAACTGTAACATGCAACGAAAAACAAGCTTGTTGGAATGGTGGCAGCTTATCTCTGAGAAGAGATGTGACGGTTGCGCTCATTCTCAAGAAGATGATTACAATAAGGCTCTCAAGGCCTTTTTTACAATAAAAAGGAATGACAAAAACCCTAGACATCCAAAAACCTAACCCTAGGAGATGAAGCGCCAAAATTCATGTGGGTCCCGTTTTGGTAAGTTAGTACATCAACTTCCCGGGGTTGTAATTTTTGCATATGATCTTTGTTTTAGGCGCATGATATCCCATTGGAAAGGTCTATCCGAGGACTACACATTTTACTACTATCTATCGAAGGTCGATTTCGACTGTGGTGAGCCCTAGAAACGTTGTTTAGTGCCTCAAAACGGCCCCGCAAGTCAAGGACCCAAAAACTAGGAAAACAAAATTGCCAAACTAGAAAACTACCAAAATGAACCAGTTGGAATAGGTGGGAGGCCACCGACATCCATCTGGATTAGTAAATCATGAGATATCTTATCCTAATGTTTTAGGATAGGGAACGTATACCCAAGTGGGGATCATGCAACTTCCATCATGAGAAGTGTCAAGTTGTGGACATGCAAATATTTTGGAGGTACTTAATGTATTTTTGGGGGAATTCTCATTATTCTCTCAAGGACTCTTACCATCAGTATGTTTCCATCACCATTCTCATACATGTACGTGCAAAGCTTTGGTGAGTTGTTGGTAACAAGAAAAATGGGATCTTTGGAGTCAAAGAAGTGGGTTGTTAGGCCCGTGTGCGTTTGAAGAGGTGGGTTGTCAGGCTTGTGTGTGTCTGAAGAGGCGGGTTGTCAGGCCTGTGAGAAGTCTCTCTAGTGAGAGAATTGCTAATAATTTTTTGTCGGTGTGCTAGAAATAGCTACAGATTTATGAGACTTTCTAGTTGTCATGTTGTTGAAGCCCTGAAAGGGAAGTGGGATAGTCGAAGGACTATTGAGCAAAGACTGGGCACACTTCCTGGGGTGGGACATGCATGTGGGAAATGAGAGGTTGTAGGCTAGTTGCAGCAGTTGGCACCTTGACCCAAGATTAATTTGTTGGATATACCGTAGTCTGACCTAAGAAACCTTCCCTGGTGGAGTTTCTAGCCTCAACTCGGGGGTGACCCACTGCTGAGATTTATGAGCAGCAGAGAATATGGTTGGGTGGAACGTCTAAGGTATGCACACAACTGGTGATTTACATAAAATATAAGTGTTCTTATGTGTAATTACATGTTGTTTATTGTGTGTAATATATTTAATCTGTTTGTTGTAATTGTACATTTTATGCATGAATGGTTGTTGTTAGAACTGCATATTGTAGCATATGTGGGGAATTTTAGGTAATGATTGTATCAAAACTAATTTCTGAGTTTGATGGTAATAAGAAACAATACATTGTGATAACAAAGTCATAATCTAGACAAAAATTCAAAGAAATTTGAAAACATAGTTGTGACAGAAGTCGAGATTTTGTGTGGCGTGGCCCATCTTGGGGTTGGGGACATTACACAATGGGTCTATCAAAAGTATACATGGTGGGTACTCACTATATGCAAAATTTAATTTTGCATCCAACGAGTACCTAAACTTGAAATTTGAGTAAACATATAAGGAAATAAGTAAAAAATATGATTAAAACAAATAGTTTTCTTTCTTTTCCTTTGAAAATTCATAACTACTATTTTATTATTTTAACTATTATTTTATTATTTCCTTAAGAGGCCCTTTTTAGACCTCAAATTTATCCTAATGTATACTCTAGAGCTCAAGCGGGATTCCCTATAATAGGATTACTAGAGCTTATGTAGTAAAGTCCAAGGTGGAAATGAAGAGATGGTCTAGTAAAACAAGTTGATAAAGTTTTAAGGAATGAAATGAACGAGTGAATCAAATATTACTGCCTTATCATTAGACATGTGGAGTTAAATCGAGGCTCAAATGGAAGGATATCGTAATGAGGAAAAGAAGAACAATATGGCTGCAAAGTACAAGCTATATTAACCCTTCCCTTGTTGTCCCAAATTGCAGAAATATATCAAAGGATATTACTAAAGTAGATACCATCCAATATTCATGAATATTGTGCTTATCAAGAATAACATGTATGAGCATTCATTCTAAAGTAGAGAGACATACAATTATAAACAAGACTCCATTGATAACATAAAAGAAAGAGGAATAGGGTTACCTAATTTGCAAGGAAAATCTTAGGGGTTGAATTTTTCCCATGGGCTAATTTTCCATGTTCTTTTCCAAAAAATGATTTGTCAATTTCCATTTTATTAGCCCAATTTTTATAGGATAAAATTATTTTACTCTAAAAAAAGCCAAAATTTTCTAGAAACTATATACAGTCCTTAGAAATTTTAATATTTTTACAAATATATAGCAAAACATTTTATGGTTGACATTTTAAGAATTAGTAAGATTCAACAAGGTTTCTACACTTTAAGATAAGTATGGATCCTTAATATTTTCCTTGCTATTTTTCACTCTATGTGCATATGTCAAGATAATTCCAGCAAGAAGGATAACATAAAAATTTAGAAGATATCCTCACCCCTAGAGTTTTTCATTGATCCTCCAAACACATCCAATAGATATTTCATTACTCTCCGAGGGACTTCTCCCAATTCCAACCATATAAATGAGGGAGAGAGAAAACTCTTATATAGGTTTGAGCTCAACTATATAAGGATAACTTGCTCTCAACTCCTTTTAAAATAAAATAATGAGTTAGCTAGAAGCACTTTTCAAAAATAAACAAGAATATAACAACCTTCTCAATGTAGTCAATTGACTTCCAACAACTCTCATGATAAACGATGAGTAATTAGCCTCCAAGGTAGAACGTGCATAAGTGAGGGTGTAATAAAGTATCCTTATAAATGTATCACCAAGTCTCCCCCTACCCCCACCGTCATATGATCCGAATTTTATGAGCAGAACGAAATGAATACATATTATTAAAAGATGTTTAACACATAATAATCGAGATACAATAAAACTAGTTTTCTATTCAATAAGGAAATAAGATGAAACTGTAAAATGCAGCGGAAAACAAGCTTGTTGGAATGGTGGCGACTTATCTCTGATATGTGACGGCTACGCTCATTTGCAAGAAGATTATTAAAATGAGGCTCTGAAGGCCTTTTTACAATAAACAGGAATGTCGAAAACCCTAGAAATCCAAAAACCTAACCCTAGGAGATGAAGCACCAAAAGTCATGTGGGTCCCATTTGGGTAAGTTAGTACATCAGCTTCTCAGGGTCGTAACTTTTGCATACGATCTCCATTTTAGGCACATGATAGCCCGTTGGAAAGGTATCATCGAGGAAATTCATTTTGGGGGCTCAATTAGAGCCTTTGTCTATCCTTGAGAAGCTCTATCCCGAAAAACCTTCATTTAGGCCCTCAAAATGTCCCCAGAAGTTAAAAATTGCTAAAAATAGTAAATTGCAAAATTGCCAGAAAACTATTTTGAGCGAGTTGGACAAGGTGGGTGGCCACCGATATCCACCTAGATCAATCCTCCATCCTTAGGAAGCAATTTTCTCCATTGCATTTATTTCCCCCATCAGATGAGGAAATTTCTGTTGAATTTGACCCCGGGTGAGCCACTTGCCTTGGTGCATGAGCTGCCCTGCTTTGACAACTCGATAAAGATGGATCCTTTTCTATCGAGTTCCCTTGATCTGTGTGTCCACAATATGATCACTGGATCTTGTTGCATGCAGTCAGGGTTGAGATCTGTTGGTGTCAATTTCTCTGCTATCTCTGAGGTGTCCAATAATGGTGGTAAATATGGCCGAAGGACAGCCATGTTGAAGATTGGGTGCAGGCCAAGGAAAGGGGGAATGTTGAGCTCAAAATAATTTTCACCCATAGCCTTGGTGATGGTGTATGGTCCATAATGGAGTGGGCAAAGCTTCTGATGGGGCCTTGTTCTTTTTGCAAGTGAAACCAAACTTTGTATCCTACCTAAAGCTTATGTGGCACCCGATGTTGATCATGGCACTTCTTGTACTTGGCATTAGACTTCTATAGAATATCTTGAACCTGTTGGCGGATGTGTCAAATACTCTCAATGAACCGGGTGGCTTTGTCAGCTTCTGGTGGACCAGGGAACGATTCGACTGAGGTGGTCACCAAGGGTAGTGCAACATCCATGGGGCCCAATGGTTGGAATCCCAACCCCACCTAAAAGGGGATGTGGCCAGTTGAGCTATTGAGGGCTCGGTTGTAGCTATGATGGACATAGGGAAGACTATCATCCCATGTGTGGGGGTATTTTGAATTGTACATGCATAGGATATGTATGGTCATCCAATTGACGACCTCAGTTTGGTCATCTGTCTCAGGGTGGAAGGCAGTGGATTTGGTGAGCTTGGTATCCAGCAGTGACCAGAGGCTCGAACAGAATGTGATGAGGAACCGACTATCACGGTCTAAGATAATGGTTTTTGGGATCCCAAAATGTACCCATACTCGTTCAAAGAAGATCTTGGTAGTGGCTTCTACTGTGGTGTTCTTCTTGCAGGTGGCTATAATCGCCATCTTGGAAAAGTGACTAGCAACCACAAAAACACAGTCATTTCCCCTCTTGGTGGACAGGAAGCCTGACATGTATTCCATTGAGATGGATTCTCATGACTTGTCAGGAGTAGGAAGAGGGGTGTACAGGCCCTGTTTGTTAGTGGTCAGTTTGGCAATAGTGCGGGACCTGATATACTTGCCGACATCCTGTCGAAGTTTCGGCCAGTAGAAATGTTTCTGCAACACTGCCACTGTCTTTTCGACGCCAAAGTGTCCTGCCACCCTACTGTAGTGATCTTCCCAAATTAGCTTTGCGCACTCGTTTCATGGAATGCATAGATGGCCCAGACGACACAACAACCCATATTGAAGATGGAAATTACCGACCACTGAGTTGGTGCCCAATATTTGGTAGGTGGTGGAGAATTCAGGGTTTGTCTCATAGAGGTGGGACCATCCAGAGGTCTCGTGGAAGCAAGACTCTAGCACCGTGGTGAGCATCGCGACTGGAGGTTGGTTGAGGCAATCAACAACTCGGTTGTTACTTCCTGTTTTATACTTGATGTTGAGGTGGAACTGTTGTAAGTATGGGGACCACTTCTGATGGCGGTCATTCTACAATTTTCCTTGGGTTTGCATGGATTGTAGTGGCTTGTGATCAGTGTGGATGATTGTCTTCTTCCCAAGAATGTAATGTCTCCACTAGCGATAGGCTTGCACAATTTAGTACATTTATTTGTCATAAGTAGGGTACTTACGGACAACATCTGATAGTGTCTCACTATGATATGCCACGGGGTGGCCGTATTGAGTGAGAACGATGCCCACAACATAGTCTGAAGCATTTGTCTCGACCTCAAAGGGATGTTGCAGGTCCGATAATGAAATTACTGGGGATGAGCAAAAACACTTCTTCAAGTCATTGAAGGCTTGTTGTTGGGACAGGCCCCACACAATTTTTTCCTTACCTCCACCCCTAGTTACTTGGTTGAGGGCCCATGCGATATGAGAGAATCCCAACACGACCTATGATAGAAATTGACGAGGCCCAAGAAGCTCTGAAGTTTAGTGAGTGTGGTTGGGGATGGAAAGTCACCGATGACTTGGATCTTGGCTGGATCCACATGTACACCATGTCGATCAACGATGTAGCCTAAGTAATGGACCCTATCCATGCCAAAGGAGAATTTTTCCAAGTTTGCATATAGTTTGTGTTGCCGCATGGTATGCATAACCTACTAAATATTTTGCAAGTGTTCAGCCCAAGTCTTGTTGTAGATGAGGATGTCATCCAAATACAACACTACAAAAGTATTGGTGAAAGGTCGTAGGATATCATCCATCATCCTCATAAAAGTTGTTGGAGATTTTGTTAAACCAAAGGGCATGAAAAGCCGTTCAAAAAGACCTGATTTTCACTTGAAAGCGGTCTTCCATACATATGTATGTTCTATTGGGACTTGGTGGTAGCCAGACTTCAGATCAATCTTACTGAAATATTTGTCCCCCATGAGCTGATCAAGGAGGTCGTCGATTCGAGGAATCGGGTATCGGTTTCGGACTGTGATTTTATTCAGGGCTCGATAATCAATATAGAGTCGCCAGGCCCTATCTTTCTTCTGTACCAACATGATTGGGCTCTCACAAGGCGATGATATGGGACGTATGTGCCCCTTGTGAAGCAATTCTTGGATCTGCCTCTTGATCTTCTCGTTTTCTAACAGAGAGCAATGGTAGAATGGTCCATTGGGTAGCGGTGTGCCTAGGGTCATATCGATGGGATGCTTGACCTGGAAGTGCAGAGGCACCCCGGTAGGAGAGGAGAATATATCTGAGTATTCTTCCACGACCTTATCCACTTTCTTCTGTTGTGTGGAGAGATCGGTCACAAAGGCCATGGATGTGGCTTCGATCTTTCACTCACTCTGAGAGAGAATCACAAAGAAGACAAATTTCCCGATTTGAGAGATGACCTTCCTGCATTACTTGGAAGAGATCAAGGAAATAGCACTAGGAAGGACTGCCTCAAGTATCCTGTACAATTTCATGTTCAAAGTAATAATAACACTATGAGGCCTAGACTCATATACAACATGACGTTTCCATAAACAAGGTTGGCACAAAAGAACATTACAAACTTCGAGAGGAGAAAAATCACACAATACCTCATCTTTGAAGGGCTTGATGTTGTATGATAGTCAACACTGTTGGTTGACGCAGAGATCGCTTTCTTGGCGGAGCCATCCAATGGTGTAGGCTTGTGGGTGCGGCGTTTTCGGCAGGGCCAAGCGCTTGATGACCTCTGCTGAGATGAGGTTCTTTTGGCTACCACTATCAACGATGAAGTGCAATGGGGTTCCTTTTACCCACATTTGTGAATGGAAGAGGTGCTCGCCTTCTTTTGGATCGTCTGGTTCACTAGGCTGGAGCTTGGTGGTAGGAACGGTGGCACTGGGTTCCACGTCAATGATCCTTCTTCCCCTTTCTGGTTCTGACTTAGAGTCAAAACCCACATCTGATTCAAAGGCTTTCACTTTGGCCACCAACAACTGCTTTGAGCGATAGTCAATAGTGTTATGCTAAGGGCTCTTGTGGAAGTTGCACCACTTCGAGGTATCTTTCTTTGTCTTTCCAGTGTCCTTCTTTGCTTGTGTCTTGGACTGGTTGTCCTGATACTTTCCATATTTTCTCCATCCTTTGTTCTGTGGGTTGGGGCCACCCCTTCCTGGATTTTGCTGTGAGGGGTTCCCATGCCAAAATTGTCGTGTCTTTTGTTTGAGCTTTTGACCGATTTTGACAGCATATCAGTAGACCACACCCAAGGATGAAATGTCTAGAAATTCCATTTTGGTCTGGATGTATCTATGGAGAGCACCGCGATACTTGAGCACCAGATATCACTCTGAATCTTTGATATCCAACTTAGTGCACAAGGTATGGAAGATATTTGTGAACTCTGGCACTACTTGGTCTCTTTCTTATCGCAGTGTGGTCCATTTGGTATACAAATCGTCTCAACTTCCGACAGGGTAGTATTGTTTCTTAATAGCATCCCTAAAAAATTCCCAAGTGGTCGCGACTGTAAATAATGAGGGTTCCTATGTTTCCTTTTGCTCACAGAAAGTTTCCCACCAATCTTTGACATGGGGAACAACTTTGAGGAGGGAAAAAGTAATCTTTTCTCTATTCGAAAAGTCATGGACAAAACAATACCCTTCTAGTAGATTCAACCACTTGTCTACAACATACGTGTATATCTGACCTTCAAATATAGGAATATCGAATTTGATTTGTACTTTGAAGGGGGCGGCGCCTCCGCTCTAGGAAGATGCGTCGCTTGTTGGTAACCGCTGAAGGATTTGCGTGAAACTATCCATCATCTCATTCCGTTGTTGCATGAGGGCTTCCTCAAGCAACATTTTGAAAGGATCTCTTGTCCTATCATCTTTCTTTTCTCCTGCCATGAGAGGTCGCTTGGGTGTGCGAGATCTTTTTTCCTCAAGAGAAACAATCTTGAGACCCAATTCTTTGTACCTTGACCTCGTTGGGGACATGCATTAAGATGACAAGGAGCAGATCGCTCTGATACCACTGATCCAGATTTTATGAGCATAATGAAATGAATACAGATTATTAAAAGATGTTTAACACAGAATAACGGAGATACAGTAAAACTGGTTTTCTATTCAATAAGGAAATAAGTTGAAACTGTAAAATGCAACGAAAAACAAGCTTGCTAGAATGGTGGTGGCTTATCTCTGAGAAGAGATGTGACAGTTGCGCTCATTCGCAAGAAGATTATTACAATGAGGCTTTGAAGGCCTTTTTACAATAAACAGGAATGTCAAAAACCCTAGACATCCAAAAACCTAACCCTAGGAGATGAAGCGCCAAAAGTCATGTGGGCCCTGTTTGGGTAAGTTAGTACATCAACTTCCCAGGGTCATAACTTTTGCATACGAACTCTGTTTTAGGTGCACGATAACCTGTTGGAAAGGTATCATCGAGGAGATTCATTTTGGGGGCTCAATTAAAGCCTTTGGATATCATTGAGAAGTTTGATCCTGAAAAACCTTCATTTAGGCCCTCAAAATGGCCCCGAAAGTTAAAAACTGCTAAAAATAGTAAATTGCCAAAATTGCCAAAAAACTGTTTTGAGTGAGTTGGACAAGGTGGGTGGCCAGGGATATCCACTTGGATCATCATATGAGGGTGGGATGGGGAAACATATAGTAAAACACAATATGATTTATGGTTTAGGATGCGAGGAAATATACAGTAAAACATAAGATTCAAGCAACCATTACAATATAGTGAATCAAAACTCAATGATCCATGGCCAATGAAAAGAGAGTGAATGACCTATGAACCATGGCAATATAGGGAATTAAACCCAATGATCCACCACCAATGAAAAAAGAGTGACCCTATACAACTAATTTCCATGATAGAACAAATCAACAAAAAAAAATATAATATATGCATAAAAATCCCTATGAACCATGGAAATATAGTGAATTAAACCCAATGATCCACCACCAATGAGAAAAGAGTGACCCTATACAACTAGTTTCCATGATAGAACAAGTCAACAAAAAATAAGATATATGCATAAGAATCCCTATGAACCATGGCATGCATTGGTTGACTTGTCTTATTGTCTTGAGGACCTACGAGTGCATGTCCACGTCCCCATGTTCAACAAGAAAACAACCATGGAATCATTCTATGAGCCAAATAAGAATGAAGGCCCGCGGCTTCATATCATCATGGGTCTACCATAATACAAGATCAACTCATATGCTCGAATTCGTGAGCTGGTAAATGTGGAAAGGTAAATGTATTAAAATAATAATTTATGTGAACATATGTCCCTATTCACAAATCCCTTGCGCATATTGTTCTAAAACCTAAATTTGGCATTCTAAATTTGACATATGTCCCTATTCAAAACCATAAATTTGCCATTCTAATAATTCACAAGGCTAAAAAAAAATTAAATTAGAATCCATCATCAAAACTTGAAAGATTAAATAAAGTAATTTTGAAAAAATACATATTTTCTTTGCCACAATTCACCTTCTCAGTAGTTGATTTTTACTAAACACTTTGACCTCACTCTCAAGAGAGAGCATATATGAATTTGTACAATTTCAGTCAAAGAAGA
>ML789694.1:299134-325111 GCA_009831015.1 Picea engelmannii | reverse complement strand
GGGTTGTGCATCATATATTTGAGCGCTCAGATTTTGGCCACTGAGATCTACACGATGCTTAGAACAATGCGCCAAGGCCGTCCAACCATCAAAAACTTAGGATAAGATCCAAAAGTAGGCTTTTAGCTCTCTTTCATGCATTTTTCCACCACGGGGCTAAAAACACACCGTTTATAATATGTGCTAACAGTACTTACCTTCGATCATCATGACTGACTCTAGTTTGGTATGCTACTTCCACTATTCTGACTACCATTACGACTTCCTCCACTAAATACAATTGCTTTTGATAAAGTTTTGGTTTCTTCTTCATATCTTGGTGATGCACACGAGGTTGTGGGTTCAATGCATATTCCAATATGAGATGGACTTCTTTCTTCTACTGGACTGTATTGAGGATCCTTTTCTTTCTCTTTCCTTTCTCTCTACATTGTGATCTGAAGCACCACGCTGGGGTCTCTTTTCTCAAATACTTTGTGTTACTCTTCTCTCTCAGCCACAATCTCCTTCTTACTATACCTAAACCTTTTCCCACTATGCAATACTCCAATATCTTCATCTGATTCAGTGTCTTCCTCTCTCGGCATCCTCAGTTCATCTATTTCTCATTCATCCTCTTCGTCTCCTTCCACTCTCAGACCATCCTCTGGTTATCCCCCTGTTCCCCTATGTGTGTGAAGTCTCCTAGCAATTAGATTCCATCTTCATGACATTCTTGTCGCACAATAACATATTTATCCAAAAAGACAGTATGGTTAGATATCTTCTACGTAGACCCTTGAAAAAGTCCCTTTTTGCGACACTATAAGACTAGGTACAATCTATTGCAAAATCTGTAATGTATCGCCCCAATATACTATTCAACCAAAAATCAATTGCGCGAGAAAATTTAGTACTTACTGTATTCAACTGTCTGATCAATTCATGGATTTGGTTTCTCGGAGCTTTAGCTCGATATCTCCCAATGTTCTCAACTAACCTTTCTAACCATTCAGTCAAAATTATTGGAAATTCACCAAAGAAGATTTAGTGAACATATTTGAACACATAACTTTCCAACCATTGTTCATCATTGAGCCATGGGTTCTTATTCTGTTCTATGGAAAAGTCTCTCTGCTTCCTTTCTATCCATTCGGTGATCTCCTCCTTATTCATCCTCCAAAACATTCCCATTAGTTATAAATCTTGGTCCTGACAATGGAACCATTTGTTGGAACGCAGTGGGAAAACCTAGGGTTAATCATCAATAAACCAACAAAACCCTTAGACACTGTCCCTTTCGGCATCACCTGCAAGCAATTGAAGTCTCACTCGAGGCATCTATAGGGGCTGCAGGAACTAAGGTTTTGTAGTGATGATGGGAAGTGAGGAATTCAACATGTTCTTACTATGTGCGTTGTTTCATCACTTAACAATTACTTCATCGTGAAACATATTGTGTGTGCAACATTACTCTATTTGATATTCATTCATTTACCAGTTACTTCAATGTGTGGCATTATAATAGCATATATGAATCACACAATCAGATTACTAATTTTTCATCACTACACAATATTAATAACATAAATATTTTACTAAGCATTCAACACATCACACACACAACATCACATCAAGAAACAGTTTTTAATGTCATTCACCCCAATCTAGGCTATGTCCACAACGGTTGGCTTCTTATGTTATTCATTCATATTCTTCTTACAGTTGCGCATTGTGCTTACAAAAATATGCAACAATAACCATTACTCAAACCTACCTAGCTGTTATGTTGCAGTGTGAGCCTCTCTCCTTAGTTTTAACATCTGAATACTTATCCAAAAATGCAACTCACCCACCATGCACCATAACCTTTCATCCTTCAAACCCCCTATCTACCTTGAACCTTTACATATGTATACATCAAAATAGGGCTAATCCTGTTACAAAATGTCCCAAAAACCAAACGGTGTATAACCATTTTACGCATTTTGCATGTCGCTCTGTCGTGCTTCCTCCTATCACATGATTTGACTCCTTAAAGTCCGCTCCCGTCATGTGCACTGGTCCGTCTTCTAACTATCTTTTATTGTTCGACTAATTCTGATGCAAATCCCAAAACTTAACCAAAATGCCTATCCAACATGAATGCCAACAAATCTAACCATGTGTGAATCCATGACATAGTTGGTTATGGAAAGGCTATAGTGCCACACAAGTATCCTATGGTCTTCCTACTTATAACTAATGTTTGGACTACAACCTTTTTTCCAACACATAAGAGAACCATAGAATTTTATTCTTGGTGTAGTGTTTGGGACGAAAAGGAAGGCATCCAAATGGTTGAGAAAGCAATAAAACGTGTATGGATGATGTGTCAAGGCATTGGCCAAACCCTCTAATTTATGATGGTGGGATGCATGACTTAGATAAATGGAATTCTAAAAGCCAATGCAAAGATGCATTGAATAACATGTATGAATAGATCATGAAAATGTGGAAGTGTTAGAATGTGCTCATGTATCCCAAGATATAATTGTTTATGCTTGAAGGAATTTATTTAATGCATTTTGGTCAATGCATGCATATATGATATTTCATGGAAATGATTATGCTAACAACTAATATATTGATATCATTTAGTAAGAACATTTCAGGAATTGTTAGATATTGCAATGAAAAAGTTGCAGGTTAAAGTAGTCACATAAAGATTAACTACATGAAATATCTGTTAGAGGAACAAAGTAATGAAAATAATTATGTCTAGAAGAAGGAAAAACTTACTTATTGATAATACATGTGCATGGAATGATATTCTCATTCCATTTGATAAATGGATTGATAATTGTGATTGAATTGTTAAATTTAGACAATTCTAAAATCACTTGTGAGCTTTTGTAAGTATTACAATAAAAGTATATTGTATAGGAAATACTAAGAATTTGTTTGGTTGAATGAAAGTTGGAAGTATTGCAGGAAAATTGGTCTCAAGTATGGAGTTTTTGAAAGACATAATAAAGATTGATGTATGTTTCTACAACATCCAAGAAAATTATAAGATGGAATCTCATGGAAAAATTTCAATTTCCTTATAAAACAATTTTGAATTTCTAAATGAAATTGTTATGATATCATCTAATGATGACTATATGTGTGTGACACAGATGGGATGATGGTAATTAAGGTTGGGAATTTCAGAAATAGCAATGAGCTAAATTCTTGTCTGAAACAGCTCTGTGGAATAGAGAAAAAGACTTCCAGCTGAAGTATGAAGACATGAATCTAGCGCCCTGGAGAAAGTGAGGTCCAATTGACCTGTTATAGTCCTAAAAATGCAACTCGAGAGCATAAATATGCCATGGAGGAGTACCCCCATATTTTTGAAGAATTTTGAATGTACATTGTATATAATGCATTAAGGGTAGTGCATCAATAAGGGGGAGGGGAATGTGATACCCCCAGGATGAACCCAATTGTTAATGTACATATGTTCTATAGGATAGTGAGATAAGATATTATAGGACAAGGTGCATGTGAGATTATTAGGACGGAGAGCCTAGACGCTAAAAGGATAGTGAGCTTATCATTGTAATATGTATCACTCATATTATTAATAAAATACATTGTTGTTGCAAACCATCCAAATGAAAGAGTATGGGGGGGCAGAACTCCACTACAAGGAAAGGGGGATAAGGGTCTAGGATGAGGAGCTAAGATAAGGAGGATTAAGTCAAGGAAATGTTATATTAATGTTTCCTAAAGTGTAAATGATCCGGATTTTATGAGCAGAACGAAATGAATACAGATTATTAAAAGATGCTTAACACAGAATAACATAGATACAGTAAAATTGGTTTTCTATTCAATAAGAAAATAAGATGAAACTGTAAAATGCAGTGGAAAACAAGCTTGATCGAATGGTGGTGGCTTATCTCTGAGAAGATATGTGACGGTGAGCCCTAAAAATGTTGTTTAGGGCCTCAAAACGACCCCTCAAGTCAGGGACCCAAAAACTAGGAAAAACAAACTGCCAAACTAGAAAACTACCAAAATGAACCAGTTGGAATAGGTGGGAGGCCACCGACATACATCTGGATCAATCCTCCCCTCTTAGGAAGAAATGGTCTCAATTGCATTGAGTTCCCCCATCAGATGGGGAAATTTTCGTTGAATTTGGCCCCAGGTGAGCCACTTGCCTTGGTGCAGGAGTTGCCATGCTTTAACAACTCGATAAAGTTGGATCCTTTGTTGTCGAGTTCCCTTGATCTATGTGTCCACAATATGATCAATGGATGCATGTTGCATGCAATCGGGGTTGATCTTTGTTGGTGTCAACTATTCTGCTATCTCTGAGGTGTCCAATAATGGTGGGAAATATGGCTGAAGGAGAGCCACGTTGAAGACTGAGTGCAGGCCAAGAAAAGAGGGAATGTTGAGCGCAAAAGCATTTTCACCCACAACCTTGGTGATGGTGTATGGCCCATACCAGAGTGGGAGAAGCTTCTGATGGAGTCCTGTAAGGAGTTCTTTCTGCAAGTGCAACCAAACATTGTCCCCCACTTGAAACTTATGTGGCACCTGATGTTGATCATAGCGTTGCTTGTACTTGGCATTGGAATTCTGTAAAATATCATGAACTTGTTGGCGGATGTGGTGGATCCGCTCAATGAACCAGGTGGCTTTGTCAACTTCTGGTGGAGCAGGGGATGAGTCGGTCGAGATGGTCGCCAGGGATAGTGCAACATCCATGGGGCCCAATGGCTGGAATCCCAACCCCACCTAAAAGGGGTTGTGGCCAGTTGAGCTATGCAGGGCTCGGTTGTAGCTATGTTAGACATAGGGAAGACTCTCATCCCATGTGCGGGGGTGCTTGGAATTGTACATGCGCAGGATATGTACGATCATTTGATTAACGACCTCAGTTTTTCCATCTGTTTGGGGGTGGAAGGTAGTGGATTTGGTGAGCTTGGTATCTAGTAGTGACGAGAGGCTCGACCAGAATGTGTTGAGGAACCAACTGTCCTGATTTGAGACAATGGTTTGTGGGATCCCAAAGTGTACCTAGACACATTCAAAGAAGAGATTGGCAGTGGCCTCTGCAGTGATGTT
This sequence comes from Picea engelmannii, assembly GCA_009831015.1. Classification (NCBI taxonomy): domain Eukaryota; kingdom Viridiplantae; phylum Streptophyta; class Pinopsida; order Pinales; family Pinaceae; genus Picea; species Picea engelmannii. The sequence continues at coordinate 320,026 of ML789694.1, read as the reverse complement.
CTGCTTGCAGGCGGCCATAATCACCATCTTGGAAAAGTGATCAACAACCACAAAAACACAGTCATTGCCCCTCTTGGTGGACGGGAGGACCGACATGTAGTCCATTGAGATGGATTCCTATGACTTGTCAGGAGAAGGCATAGGGGTGTACAAGCCTTGTTTTTTAGTGGTTGGTTTGACAATAGCACAGGCGATGCATGACCTGATATACTTGTCGACATCCTATCGAATTTTTGGCCAGTATAAATGTTTCTGCAACAATGCCACTATATTTTCGACACTAAAGTGTCCTGCCACCCGACTGTAGTGAGCTTCCCAATTCAGCTTCACACGCTCGCTTGATGGAACACATAGATGACCCGGACTACACAACAACCCGTCCTGAAGATGGAAATTAGCGACCATTGAGTTTACTCCCAACATTTGGTAGGTGACAGAGAAGTTAGGGTCTATCTCATAGAGGTGGGGCCATCTAGAGGTCTCATGGCCACAAGATTCTAGCACCGTGGTGAGTGTCGCGATTGGAGGTCACTTGAGGAAATCAACAACTCGGTTGGTACTTCCTATTTTATACTTGATGTTGAGGTGGAACTGTTGTAAGTATGTGGACCACTTGAGATGGTGGTCATTCTGTAATTTTCCTTGGGTCTGCATGAACTGTAGTGGCTTGTGATCAGTGTGGATGATTGTCTCCTTCTCCAGAATGTAATGTCTCCACTAGCGGCAGGCTTGCACAATGGAGTAAATTTATTTGTCATAAGTAGGGTACTTACATACAACATCTGATAGTGTCTCACTATGATACACCAAGGGGTGGCCTTGTTGATTGAGAAAGACACCCACAACATAGTCTGAAGCATCTGTCTCGATCTCAAAGGGATGTTGCAGGTCTGGTAATGAAAGTACTGGGGATGAGAATAAACGATGCTTCAAGTCATCAAAGGATTATTGTTGGGACAGGTCCCACACAAAATTTTCCTTACCGCCACCCATGGTTACTTGGCTGAGGGCCCATGTGATATGAGAGAATCCCAACATGAACCTGCGATAGAAATTAGCGAGGCCCAAGAAGCTTCGAAGCTCAGTGAATGTGGTTGGGGCTGGCTAGTCACGGATGACCTAGATATTGGCTAGTTCCACATGCACACCATGTTGATCAATGATGTAGCCTAAGTAATGGACCCTGTCCATGTCGAAGGATCATTTTTCCAAGTTTTCATATAGTTTGTGTTGTCGCAGGGTGTGCAGAACCTACTGAATATGATGCAAGTGTTATGCCCAAGTCTTGTTGTAGATGAGGATGTCATCCAGATACACCACTACAAAATTATTGGTGAAAGGTTGCAGGATATCATCCATCATCCTCATAAAAGTTGTTGGAGCATTTGTCAAACCAAAGGGCATGACCAACCATTCAAAAAGACCTTCTTTTGAATTGAAGGCAATCTTCCATACATCTGTCTTTTCTATTGGGACCTGGTGGTAGCCAGACTTCAGATCAATCTTACTAAAGTATTTGGCCCCTGTGAGCTGATCAAGGAGGTGGTTGATTCGGGGAATCAGGTAATGGTTCCGGACTATGATTTTATTCAAGTCTTGGTAATCAATGCAGAGTCACCAGGTCCCGTGTTTCTTCTGCACCAGTACGATTGGGCTCCCACAATCCGATGAGCTAGGATGGATGTGCCCCTTGTGGAGCAATTCTTGGATCTACCTCTTGATCTCCTCGTTTTCTAACAGAGAGTATTTGTAGACTGACCCATTGGGTAGCGGTGTGCCTGGGGTCAAGTCAATGGGATGCTTGACTTGGAAGTGCAGAGGTACCTCAGTAGGAGAGGAGAAGATATCTGAGTATTCTTCCATGACCTTATCCACTTGCTTCTGTTGTGTGGAGAGATCGGTCACGGAGGCCCTATATGTGGCTATGATATTTCGCTTACTCTGAGAACAAATCACGAAGAAGAAAAATTTCTCGGTCTGAGAGATGACCTTCCTGCATTGTTTGGCAGAGATGAAGGAAATAGCACTATGAGGGAATGCCTCGGGTATCCTGTACAATTTCTTGTTCAAAGTAATAATAACACTACAAGGCCTAGACTCATATACATCATGATGTTTCCATAAACAATATTGGCCCAAAAGAACATTACAAACTTCGAGAGGAGCAACATCACACAGTACCTCATCTTTGAAGGGCTTGATGCCATACGACAGTCAACATTGTTGGCTGACGCGAAGATCACTTCCTTAGCAGAGCCATCTAATGGTGTAGGGTTGCAGGTACGATTTTGTCGACAGGACCAACCTCTTGACGACCTCTATTGAGATGAGTTTCTTCTGGCTACCGCTATCAACGATGAAGTGTTGCGGGGTGCCTTTTATCCACATCTATGAATGGAAAAGGCGCTTACCTTCTTCTGGCTCGTCTGGTTCACTAGGTGAGAGCTTGGTGGTAGAAACAGTGGCACTAGGTTCCACGTCAATGATCCGTCTTCCCCTTTTTGGTTCTAACTCAGAGTCAGAACCCGCATCTGATTCAAAGGATTTAACTTCGGCCACCAATGACTTCTTTGAGCGGAAATCAACAGTGTTATGCCAAGGGATCTTATGGAAGTCACACCATTTCTCGGTATCCTTATTTTTCTTTCCGCTATCCTTCTTTGGCTGCGGCTTGGGCTAGTTGTCCTGATACTATCCATATTTTATTTTTCCTTTGTTCTGTAGGTTGGGGCCACCCTTTCCTGGATTTTGCTGCGAGGGGTTCACAGGCCCAAATTGTCGCATCTTTTGTTTGAGATTCTGCTCGATTTTGATGACATATCGATAGGCCGCGCCCAAGTACGAGATTTCAAAAAATTCCATTTTGGTCTGGATGTATCTATGCAGAGCACCCCAATACTTGAGCATTAGATGTCACTCTGAATATTTGATACCCAGCTTGGTGCACAGGGTATGGAACATATTTGTGAAATCTGGCACTGCTTGGTCTCTTTCTTACCGCAATGTGGTCTATTTGGTATACACGTTGTCATAACTTCCGACATGGTAGTATTTTTTCTTAATAACATCCCTGAAGGATTCCTAGGTGGTTGCGACTGTAAATAATGAGGGTTCCTCTGTTTCCTTTTGCTCACAGAAAGTTTCCCACCAATCTTTGACATGGGGAACGGATTTGAAGAGCGCAAAAGTGATTTTTTCTTTATTTGAAAAGTTATGGACAAACAAATACCTTTCTAGTAGATTCAACCACTTGTCTACAACATCTGTGTCTATCTGACCTTCAAATATAGGAATATCAAAGTTGATTTGTACCTTGAAGGGGGTGGCGCCTCCGCTCGAGGAAGATGCGTCGCCTGTTGGTAGCCATCAAAAGATTTGTGCGAAACTCTCCATCATCTCGTTTCTTTGTTGCGTGAGGTCTTCCTCAAGCAACATTTAGAAAGGATATCCTGTCTCGTCATATTTATTTTCTCCTGCCATGAGAGTTCGTTTGGGCATGCGAGAGCTTTTGTCCTCAAGAGAAACAAGCTTGAGACCCAATTCTTTATACCTTGATCTCGTCAGGGACATGCATTAAGATGACAAGGATCAGACCGCTCTGATACCACTGATCTGGATTTTATGAGCATAACGAAATGAATACAGATTATTAAAATATTCTTAACATAGAATAACAGAGATACATTAAAATTGGTTTTCTATTCAATAAGGAAATAAGTTGAAACTGTAACATGCAGTGGAAAACAAGCTTGCTGGAATGGTGGCAACTTATCTCTGAGAAGAGATGTGACGGTTGCAGTCATTCGCAAGAAGATGATTACAATAAGGCTCTCAAGGCCTTTTTTACAATAAACAGGAATGTCAAAAACCCTAGACATCCAAAAACCTAACCCTAGGAGATGAAGCGCCAAAAGTCATGTGGGTCCCGTTTGGGTAAGTTAGTACATCAACTTCCCGGGGTCGTAATATTTTCATACGATCTTTGTTTTAGGCGCACGATATCCCGTTGGAAAGGTCTATCTGAGGACTACACATTTTGCTACTATCTATCGAAAGTCAATTTGGACTGTGGCGAGCCCTAAAAATGTTGTTTAGGGCCTCAAAACGACCCCGCAAGTCAGGGACTCGAAAACTAGGAAAAAAAACTGCCAAACTGGAAAACTGCCAAAATGAACCAGTTGGAATAGGTGGGAGGCCACCGACATCCATCTGGATTAGTAAATCATGAGATATCTTATCCTAATTTTTTAGGATAGGGAACGTATACCCAAGTGAGGATCATGCAACTTCCATCATGAGAAGTGTCAAGTTGTGAACATGCAAATATTTTGGAGGTACTTAATGTAGTTTCGGGGGAATTCTCATTATTCTCTTAGGGACTCTAACCATCAGTATGTTGCCATCACCATTCTCGTACCTGTATGTGGAAAGCTTTGGTGAGTTGTTGGTAACAAGAAAAATGGGATCTTTGGAGTCGAAGAAGTGGGTTGTCAGGCCCGTGTGCGTTTGAAGAGGTGGGTTGTCAGGCTCGTGTGTGTATGAAGATGCAGGTTGTTAGGCCTGTGAGCAGTCTCTCTAGTGAGAGAACTGCTAATAATTTTTTTTCGGTGCGCTAGAAATAGCTACAGATCTATGAGACTTTCTAGTTGTCCTGTTGTTGAAGCCCTGAAAGGGAAGTGGGATAGTCGAAGGACTATTGAGCAAAGAATGGGCACACTTCTTGGGGTGGGACATGCATGTGGGAAATGAGAGGTTGTAGGCTAGTTGCAGTAGTTGGCACCTTGACCCAAGATTAATTTGTTGGATATATCGTAGTCTGACATAAGAAACCTTCCCTGGTGGAGTTTCTAGCCTCAACTCGAGGGTGATCCACTACTGAGATTTATGAGCAGCAGAGAATATGGTTGGGTGGAATGTCTAAGGTATGCACACAACTGGTGATTTACATAAAAGATAAGTGTTCTTATGTGTAATTACATGTTGTTTATTGTGTGTAATATATTTAATCTATTTGTTGTAATTGTACATTTTATGCATGAATGGTTGTTGTTAGAACTGCATATTGTAGCATATGTGGGGAATTTTAGGTAATGATTGTATCAAAACTAATTTTTGAGTTTGATGGTAATAAGAAACAATACATTGTGATAACAAAGTCATAATCTAGACAAAAATTCAAAGAAATTTGAAAACGTAGTTGTGACATAAGTCGAGATTTTGTGTGGCATGGCCCATCTTGGGGCTGGGGACGTTACACAATGGGTCTATCAAAAGTATACATAGTGGGTACTCACTATATGCAAAATTTAATTTTGCATCCAACGAGTACCTACACTTGAAATTTGAGTAAACATATAAGGAAATAAGTAAAAAATATGATTAAAACAAATAGTTTTCTTTCTTTTCCTTTGAAAATTCATAACTACTATTTTATTATTTTAACTATTATTTTATTATTTCCTTAAGAGGCCCTTTTTAGACCTCAAATTTATCCTAATGTATACTCTAGAGCTCAAGCGGGATTCCCTATAATAGGATTACTAGAGCTTATGTAGTAAAGTCCAAGGTGGAAATGAAGAGATGGTCTAGTAAAACAAGTTGATAAAGTTTTAAGGAATGAAATGAACGAGTGAATCAAATATTACTGCCTTATCATTAGACATGTGGAGTTAAATCGAGGCTCAAATGGAAGGATATCGTAATGAGGAAAAGAAGAACAATATGGCTGCAAAGTACAAGCTATATTAACCCTTCCCTTGTTGTCCCAAATTGCAGAAATATATCAAAGGATATTACTAAAGTAGATACCATCCAATATTCATGAATATTGTGCTTATCAAGAATAACATGTACGAGCATTCATTCTAAAGTAGAGAGACATACAATCATAAACAAGACTACATTGATAACATAAAAGAAAGAGGAATAGGGTTACCTAATTTTCAAGGAAAATCTTAGGGGTTGAATTTTTCCCATGGGCTAATTTTCCATGTTCTTTTCCAAAAAATTATTTGTCAATTTCCATTTTATTAGCCCAATTTTTATAGGATAAAATTATTTTACTCTAAAAAAAGCCAAAAATTTCTAGAAACTATATACAATCCTTAGTAATTTTAATATTTTTACAAATATATCGCAAAACATTTTATGGTTGACATTTTAAGAATTAGTAAGATTCAACAAGGTTTCTACACTTTAAGATAAGTATGAATCCTTAATATTTTCCTTGCTATTTTTCACTCTATGTGCATATGCCAAGATAATTCCAGCAAGAAGGATAACATAAAAATTTAGAAGATATCCTCACCCCCAAAGTTTTTCATTGATCCTCCAAACACATCCAATAGATATTTCATTACTCTCCAAGGGACTTCTCCCAATTCCAACCATATAAATGAGGGAGAGAGAAAACTCTTATATAGGTTTGAGCTCAACTATATAAGGATAACTTGCTCTCAACTCCTTTTAAAATAAAATAATGAGTTAGATAGAAGCACTTTTCAAAAATAAACAAGAATATAACAACCTTCTCAATGTAGTCAATTGACTTCCAACAACTCTCATGATAAATGATGAGTAATTAGCCTCCAAGGTAGAATGTGCATAAGTGAGGGTGTAATAAAGTATCCTTATAAATGTATCACCAAGTCTCCCCCTACCCCCACCGTCTACCCCCACCCTCATATGATCCGGATTTTATGAGCAGAACGAAATGAATACAGATTATTAAAAGATGTTTAACACATAATAACAAAGATACAATAAAACTGGCTTTCTATTCAATAAGGAAATAAGATGAAACTGTAAAATGTAGCGGAAAACAAGCTTGCTGGAATGGTGGCGACTTATCTCTGAGAAGAGATGTGACAGCTACTCTCATTCGCAAGAAGATTATTAAAATGAGGCTCTGGAGTCCTTTTTACAATAAAGAAGAATGTCAAAAACCCTAGAAATCCAAAAACCTAACCCTAGGAGATGAAGCGCCAAAAGTCACGTGGGCCCCATTTGAGTAAGTTAGTACATCAACTTCTCAGGGTCGTAACTTTTGCATACGATCTCCATTTTAGGCGCATGATAGCCCGTTGGAAAGGTATCGTCGAGGAAATTCATTTTGGGGGCTCAATTAGATTCTTTGGCTACCCTTGAGAAGCTCTATCCCGAAAACCTTCATTTAGGCCCTCAAAATGTCTCCAGAAGTTAAAAACTACTAAAAATAGTAAATTTCCAAAATTGCTAGAAAACTGTTTTGAGCAAGTTGGACAAGGTGGGTGGCCACCGATATCCACCTGGATCAATCCTCCATCCTTAGGAAGCAATGGTCTCCATTGCATTGATTTCCCACATCAGATGAGAAAACTTCTGCTGAATTTGTCCCCGGGTGAGCCACTTGCCTTGGTGCATGAGCTGCCCTGCTTTGACGACTCGATAAAGTTGGATCCTTTGCTATCGAGTTCCCTTGATCTGTGTGTCCACAATATGATCATTGGATGCCTGTTGCATGCAGTCAGGGTTGATCTCTGTTGATGTCGATTTCTCTGCTATCTCTGAGGTGTCCAATAATGGTGGGAAATATGGCCGAAGGAGAGCCACGTTGAAGACTGGGTGCAGGCCAAGGAAAGGGGGAATGTTGAGCTCAAAAGAATTTTCACCCACAGCCTTAGTGATGGTGTACGGTACATAATGGAGTGGGCGAAGCTTCTGATGGGGCCCTGTAAGGAGTTCTTTCTGCAAGTGAAACCAAACTTTGTCTCCCACCTAAAACTTATGTGGCACCCGATGTTGATCATGGCGCTTTTTGTACTTGGCATTAGACTTCTGTAGAATATCCTGAACATGTTGGTGGATGTGTTGGATCCTCTCAATGAACCAGGTGGCTTTGTCAGCTTCTGGTGGACCAGGGAACGAGTCGACCAAGGTGGTCACCAAGGGTAGTGCAACATCCATGGGGCCCAATGGTTGGAATCTCAACCCCACCTGAAAGGGGATGTGGCCAGTTGAGCTATGCAGGGCTCGGTTGTAGCTATGATGGACATAGGGAAGACTCTCATCACATGTACGGGGGTGTTTTGAATTGTACATGCATAGGATATGTACGATCATCCAATTGATGACCTCAGTTTGGCCATCTGTCTCAGGGTGGAAGGCAGTGGATTTGGTGAGCTTGGTATCCAGCAGTGACCAGAGGCTTGACCAGAATGTGCTGAGGAATTGACTATCACGGTCTAAGATAATGGTTTTTGGGATCCCAAAATGTACCCATACTCATTCAAAGAAGATCTTGGCAGTGGCTTCTGCTATGATGTTCTTCTTACAGGCGGCTATAATTGCCATCTTGGAAAAGTGACCAGCAACCAAAAAAACACAATCATTTCCCCTCTTGGTGGACAGGAGGCCCGACATGTAGTCCATTGAGATGGATTCCCATGACCTATCAGGAGTAGGAAGAGGGGTGTACAAGCCTTGTTTGTTAGTGGTCAGTTTGGCAATAGCGCAGGCAGTGCAGGACCTGATATACTTGCCGACATCCTGTCAAAGTTTCAGCCAGTAGAAATGTTTTTGCAACGCTGCCACTGTCTTTTCAATGCCAAAGTGTCCTGCCACCCTACTATAGTGAGCTTCCCAAATTAGCTTCGCGCGCTCGCTTGATGGAACGCAGAGATGGCCCAGACAACACAACAACTCATATTGAAGATGAAAATTAGCGACCACTGAGTTAGCGCCCAACATTTGGTAGGTGGTGGAGAATTCAGGGTTTGTCTCATAGACGTGGGGTCATCTAGAGGTCTCGTGCCCACAAGACTCTAGCACCGTGGTGAGTGTCGCGACTGGAGGTTGGTTGAGGCAATCAACAACTCGGTTGGTACTTCCTGTTTTATACTTGATGTTGAGGTGGAACTGTTGTAAGTATGTGGACCACTTCTGATGGCGCTCATTCTGCATTTTTCCTTGGGTTTGTATGAACTGTAGTGGCTTGTGATCAGTGTGGATGACTGTCTCCTTCCAAAGAATGTAATGTCTCTACTAGCGACATGCTTGCACAATGGAGTAAATTTATTTGTCGTAAGTAGGGTACTTATAGACAACATCTGATAGTGTATCACTATGATATGCCATGGGATGGCCATATTGAGTGAGAACGATGCCCACAACATAGTTTGAAGCATTTGTCTCGATCTCAAAGGGATGTTGCAGGTCCGGTAATGAAATTATTGGGGATGAGCATAAACGCTTCTTCAAGTCATCGAAGGCTTGTTGTTGGGACAGGCCCCACACAATTTTTTTCTTACCTCCACCCCTGGTTACTTGGTTGAGGGCCCATGCGATATGAGAGAATCCCAACACGAACCTACGATAGAAATTGATGAGGCACAAGAATCTCCGAAGTTCAGTGAGTGTGGTTGGGGATGGCCAGTCATGGATGACCTGGATCTTGGTTGGATCCACATGCACACCATGTCAATCAACGATGTAGCCTAAGTAATGGACCCTGTCCATGCCGAAGGAGAATTTTTCCAAGTTTGCATATAGTTTGTGCCACCGCATGGTATGCATAACCTACCGAATATGTTGCAAGCCTTCAGCCCAAGTCTTGTTGTAGATGAGGATGTCAACTAGATACACCACTTCAAAAGCATTGGTGAAAGGTCGTAGGATATCGTCCATCATCCTCATAAAAGTTGTTGGAGAATTTGTCAAACCAAAGGGCATGAAAATCCATTTAAAAAGACCTTATTTTCACTTGAAGGCAGTCTTCCATACATCTGTATGTTCTATTGGGACTTGGTGGTAGCCAGACTTCATATCAATCTTACTGAAATATTTGTCCCCTGTGAGCTGATCAAGGAGGTCGTAGATTCGAGGAATCAGGTACCGATTTCGGATTGTGATTTTATTCAAGGCCCAATAATCAATGCAGAGTCACTAGGTCCTGTCTTTCTTCTGCACCAGCATGATTGGGCTCTCACAAGGCGATGAGATGGGACGTATGTGCCCCTTGTGGAGCAGTTCTTGGATCTGCCTCTTGATCTTCTCGTTTTCTAACAGAGAGCAATGGTAGAATGGCCCATTGGGTAGCGGTGCGCCTGGGGTCAGATTGATGGGATGCTTGACCTGGCAGTGCAGAGGCACCCCGGTAGGAGAGGAGAATATATTTGAGTATTCTTCCATGACCTTATCCACTTGCTTCTATTGTGTGGAGAGATAGGTGACAAAGGCCCTGGATTGGGCTGCGATCTTTCGCTCACTTTGAGAGAGAATCACGAAGAAGACAAATTTCCCGGTCTGAGAGATGACCTTCCTGTATTACTTGGAAGAGATCAAGGAAATAGCACTAGGAAGGACTACCTCAGGTATCCTGTACAATTTCCTGTTCAAAGTAATAATAACACTATGAGGCTTAGACTCATATACAACATGACGTTTCCATAAACAAGGTTGGCACAAAAGAACATTACAAACTTCGAGAGGAGCAACATCACAAAATACCTCGTCTTTGAAAGGCTTGATGTCGTATGACAGTCGACACTTTTGGTTGACACGGAGATCGCTTCCTTGGTGGAGCCATCCAATGGTGTAGGGTTGTGGGTGCGGTGTTTTCGGCAGGGCCAACTACTTGACGACCTCTACTGAGATGAGGTTCTTTTGGCTACCACTATCAACGATGAAGTACAATGGGGTTCCTTTTACCCACATATGTGAATGGAAGAGGCGCTCGCCTTCTTCTGGATCGTCTGGTTCACCAGGCTGGAGCTTGGTGGTAGGAACGGTGGCACTAGGTTCCACATCAATGATCATTTTCCCCTTTCTGGTTCTGAATCAGAGTCAGAACCCACATTTGATTCAAAGGCTTTCACTTTGGCCACTAATGAATTCTTTGAGCGAAAGTCAATAGTGTTATGCCAAGGGCTCTTGTGGAAGTTGCACCACTTCGAGGTATCTTTCTTTGTCTTTCCGGTGTCCTTCTTTTCTTGTGTCTTGGACTGGTTGTCCTGATACTTTCCATCTTTGCTCCGTACTTTGTTCTGTGGGTTGGGGCTGCCCCTTCCTGGATTTTGCTGTGAGGGGTTCCCAGGCCAAAATTATCGTGTCTTTTGTTTGATCTTTTCCTCGATTTTGACAACATATCAGTAGGCCACACCCAAAGATGAAATGTCCATAAATTCCATTTCAGTCTGGATGTATCTATGGAGAGCACCGCGATACTTGAGCACCGGATATCACTCTGAATCTTTGATACCCAACTTGGTGCGCAAGGTATGGAAGATATTTGTGAACTCTGGCACTGCTTGGTCTCTTTCTTGCTGCAGTGTGGTCCATTTGGTATACAAGTCGTCATAACTTCTAACAGGGTAGTATTGTTTCTTAATAGAATCCCTAAAAAATTCTCAAGTGGTCACGACTGTAAATAATGAGGGTTCCTATGTTTCCTTTTGCTCACAGAAAGTTTCCCACCAATCTTTGACATGGGGAACAACTTTGAGGAGGGAAAAAGTAATATTTTCTCTATTCGAAAAGTTATGGACAAAAAAATACCCTTCTAGTATATCAAACCACTTGTCTACAACATATGTGTCTATCTAACCTTCGAATATAGGAATATTGAATTTGATTTGTACTTTGAAGGGGGCGGCGCCTCCGCTCGAGGAAGATGCGTCGCCTGTTGGTAACCACCAAAGGATTTGCACGAAACTATCCATCATCTTGTTCCTCTGTTGCATGAGGGATTCCTCAAACAAAATTTTGAAAATATCTCTTGTCCTATCATCTTTCTTTTCTCCTGCCATGAGAGGTCGCTTGGGTGTGCGAGATCTTTTTTCCTCAAGAGAAACAATCTTGAGACCCAATTCTTTGTACCCTGACCTCGTTGGGGACATGCATTAAGACGACAAGGAGCAGATCGCTCTGATACCACTCATCCAAATTTTATGAGCAGAATGAAATGAATACAGATTATTAAAAGATGTCTAACACAGAATAACAGAGATACAGTAAAATTGGTTTTTTATTCAATAAGGAAATAAGTTGAAACTGTAAAATGCAATGAAAAACAAGCTTTCTGGAATGGTGGTGGCTCATCTCTGAGAAGAGATGTGACGATTGCGCTCATTCACAAGAAGATTATTACAATGAGGCTTTGAAGGCCTTTTTACAATAAAAAGGAATGTCAAAAACCCTAGATATCCAAAAACCTAACCCTAGGAGATGAAGCGCCAAAAGTCATGTGGGCCCCGTTTGGGTAAGTTAATACATCAACTTCCCAGGGTCGTAACTTTTGCATACGAACTCCATTTTAGGTGCACGATAACCCGTTGGAAATTTATCATTGAGGAGATTCATTTTTGGGGCTCAATTAGAACCTTTGGCTATCATTGGGAAGTTTGATCCCGAAAAACCTTCATTTAGGCCCCTCAAAATGGCCCCGGAAGTTAAAAACTGCTAAAATAGTAAATTGCCAAAATTGCCAAAAAACTGTTTTGAGTGAGTTGGACAAAGTGGGTGGCTAGCGATATCCACTTGGATCATCATATGAGGGTGGGATGGGGAAACATATAGTAAAACAAAATATGATTTATGGTTTAGGATGCGAGGAAATATACAGTAAAACATAAGATTCAAGCAACCATTACAATATAGTGAATCAAAACTCAATGATCCATGGCCAATGAAAAGAGAGTGAATGACCTATGAACCATGACAATATAGTGAATTAATCCCAATGATCCACCACCAATGAAAAAAAAGTAACCCTATACAACTAGTTTCCATGATAGAACAAATCAACAAAAAAATATAATATATGCATAAAAATCCCTATGAACCATGGAAATATAGTGAATTAAACCCAATGATCCACAACCAATGAGAAAAGAGTGACCCTATACAACTAGTTTCCATGATAGAACAAGTCAACAAAAAATAAGATATATGCATAAGAATCCCTATGAACCATGGCATGCATTGGTTGTTTTGTCTTATTGTCTTGAGGACCCACGAGTGCATGTCCACGTCCCCATGTTCAAAAAGAAAACAACCATGGAATCATTCTATGAGCCAAATAAGAATGAAGGCCCGCGGCTTCATATCATCATGGGTCTACCATAATACAAGATCAACTCATATGCTCGAATTCGTGAGCTGGTAAATGTGGAAAGGTAAATGTATTAAAATAATAATTTATGTGAACATATGTCCCTATTCACAAATCCCTGTGCGCATATTGTTCTAAAACCTAAATTAGGCATTCTAAATTTGACATATGTCCCTATTCAAAACCTTAAATTTGGCATTCTAATAATTCACAAGGCTAAAAAAATTAAATTAAAATCCATCATCAAAACTTAAAAGATTAAATAAAGTAATTTTGAAAAAATACATATTTTCTTTGCCACAATTCACCTTCTCAGTAGTTGATTTTTACTGAACACTTTGACCTCACTCTCAAGAGAGAGCATATATGAATTTGTACAATTTCAGTCAAGGAAGATGGATTTGAAGATTATGTATCCATCTCATATATAACCTGACCCTGTTTCTACGTTTTCAACTGTATATACGTTCAAAAGAATCGGCATCGGAGTGTGTTGTTCAACCCAAGTCTTGTTGTAGATGAGGATGTCATCCAGATACACCACTACAAAAGTATTTGTGAAAGGTCGTAGGATATCGTCCATCATCCTCATAAAAGTTGTTGGAGAATTTGTTAAACCAAAGGGCATGAAAAGCCATTCAAAAAGACCTGATTTTCACTTGAAGGCAGTCTTCCATACATCTGTATGTTCTATTGGGAGTTGGTGGTAGCCATACTTCAGATCAATCTTACTGAAATATTTGTCCCCCATGAGCAGATCAAGGACGTCGTCGATTCAAGGAATCGGGTACCGGTTTCGGACTATCATTTTATTCAGGGCTCGGTAATCAATACAGAGTCGCCAGGCCCTGTCTTTCTTCTGTACCAACATGATTGGGCTCTCACAAGGCGATGATATGGGACGTATGTGCCCCTTGTGGAGCAGTTCTTGGATCCGCCTCTTGATCTTCTCGTTTTCTAACAGAGAGCAATGGTAGAATGGTCCATTGGGTAGCGATGCGCCTGGGGTCAGATTGATGGGATGCTTGACCTGGCAGTGCAGAGGCACCCCGGTAGGAGAGGATAATATATCTGAGTATTCTTCCACAACCTTATCCACTTGCTTCTGTTGTGTGGAGAGATCGGTCACGAAGGCCTTGGATGTGGCTTTGATCTTTCACTCACTCTGAGAGAGAATCACGAAGAAGACAAATTTCCCGGTTTGAGAGATGACCTTCCTGCATTACTTGGAAGAGAACAAGGAAATAGCACTAGGAAGGACTGCCTCAAGTATCCTGTACAATTTCATGTTCAAAGTAATAATAACACTACGAGGCCTAGACTCATATACAACATGACGTTTCCATAAACAAGGTTGGCACAAAAGAACATTACAGACTTCAAGAGGAGAAACATCACACAATACCTCATCTTTGAAGGGCTTGATGTCGTATGATAGTCGACACTGTTGGTTGACGTAGAGATCGCTTCCTTGGCGGAGCCATCCAATGGTGTAGGGTTGTGGGTGTGGCGTTTTCGGTAGGGCCAACCGCTTGATGACCTCTGCTAAGATGAGGTTCTTTTGGCTACCACTATCAACGATGAAGTGCAATGGGGTTCCTTTTACCCACATATGTGAATGGAAGAGGCGCTCGCCTTCTTTTGGATCATCTGGTTCACTAGGTTGGAGCTTGGTGGTAGGAACGGTGGCACTGGGTTCCACGTCAATGATCCTTCTTCCCCTTTCTGGTTCTGACTTAGAGTCAGAACCCACATCTAATTCAAAGGCTTTCACTTTGGCCACCAATGACTGCTTTGAGCGATAGTCAATAGTATTATGCCAAGGGCTCTTATGGAAGTTGTACCACTTCGAGGTATCTTTCTTTGTCTTTCCAGTGTCCTTCTTTGCTTGTGTCTTGGACTAGTTGTCCTGATACTTTCCATCTTTTCTCCATCCTTTGTTCTGTGGGTTGGGGCCACCCCTTCCTGGATTTTGCTGTGAGGGGTTCCCAGGCCAAAATTGTCGTGTCTTTTGTTTGAGCTTTTGCTCAATTTTGAAAGCATATAAGTAGGCCACACCCAAGGATGAAATGTCTAGAAATTCCATTTCGATCTAGATGTATCTATGGAGAGCACCGCGATACTTGAGCACTAGATATCGCTCTGAATCTTTGATATCCAACTTAGTGCACAAGGTATGGAAGATATTTGTGAACTCTGGCACTACTTGGTCTCTTTCTTGTCACAGTGTGGTCCATTTGGTATACAAGTCGTCATAACTTCTGACAGGATAGTATTATTTCTTAATAGCATCCCTAAAAAATTCCTAAGTGGTCGCGACTGTAAATAATGAGGGTTCCTATGTTTCCTTTTGCTCACAAAAAGTTTCCCACCAATCTTTGACATGGGGAACAAATTTGAGGAGGGAAAAAGTAATATTTTCTCTATTCGAAAAGTTATGGACAAAAACATACCCTTCTAGTAGATTCAACCACTTGTCTACAACATACATGTCTATCTAAACTTCAAATATAGGAATCTCAAATTTGATTTGTACTTTGAAGGGGGCAGCGCCTCCGCTCGAGGAAGATGCATCGCCTGTTGGTAACCGCCGAAGGATTTGCGTGAAACTATCCATCATCTTGTTCTGTTGTTGCATGAGGGCTTCCTCAAGCAACATTTTGAAAGAATCTCTTGTCCTATCATCTTTCTTTTCTCCTGCCATGAGAGGTCATTTGGGTGTGCGAGATCTTTTTTCCTCAAGAGAAACAATCTTGAGACCCAATTCTTTGTACCTTGACCTTGTTGGGGACATGCATTAAGACGACAAGGAGAAGATCGCTCTGATACCACTGATCTAGATTTTATGAGCATAATGAAATGAATACAGATTATTAAAAGATGTTTAACACAGAATAACGGAGATACAGTAAAACTGGTTTTCTATTCAATAAGGAAATAAGTTGAAACTGTAAAATGCAATGAAAAACAAGCTTTATGGAATGGTGGTGGCTTATCTCTGAGAAGAGATGTGACAGTTGCGTTCATTCGCAAGAAGATTATTACAATGAGGCTTTGAAGGTCTTTTTACAATAAACAGGAATGTTAAAAACCTAACCCTAGGAGATGAAGTGCCAAAAGTCATGTGGGCCCCATTTGGGTAAGTTAGTACATCAACTTCCCGGGGTCGTAACTTTTCATACGAACTCCGTTTTAGGTGCATGATAGCTCGTTGGAAATGTATCATCGAGGAGATTCATTTTGGGGGCTCAATTAGAGCCTTTGGCTTTCATTGAGAAGTTTGATCCCGAAAAACCTTCATTTAGGCCCTCAAAATGGCCCCAGAAGTTAAAAACTGCTAAAAATAGTAAATTGCCAAAATTACCAAAAAAACTGTTTTGAGTGAGTTGGACAAGGTGGGTGGCCAACGATATCCACTTGGATCATCATATGAGGGTGGGATGGGGAAACATATAGTAAAACAAAATATGATTTATGGTTTAAGATGCGAGGAAATATACAATAAAACATAAGATTCAAGCAACCATTACAATATAGTGAATCAAAACTCAATGATCCATGCCCAATAAAAAGAGAGTGAATGACCTATAAACCATGACAATACAGTGAATTAAACCCAATGATCCACCACCAATGAAAAAAGAGTGACCCTATACAACTAGTTTCCATGATAGAACAAATCAACAAAAAAAAATATAATATATGCATAAAAATCCCTATGAACCATGGAAATATAGTGAATTAAACCCAATGATCCACCACCAATGAGAAAAGAGTGACCCTATACAACTAGTTTCCATGATAGAACAAGTCAACAAAAAAATAAGATATATGCATAAGAATCCCTATGAACCATGGCATGCATTGGTTGATTTGTCTTATTGTCTTGAGGACCCACGAGTGCATGTCCACGTCCCCATGTTCAACAAGAAAACAACCATGGAATCATTCTATGAGCCAAATAAGAATGAAGGCCCGCGGCTTCATATCATCATGGGTCTACCATAATACAAGATCAACTCATATGCTCGAATTCGTGAGCTGGTAAATGTGGAAAGGTAAATGTATTAAAATAATAATTTATGTGAACATATGTTCCTATTCACAAATCCCTGTGCGCATATTGTTCTAAAACCTAAATTTGGCATTCTAAATTTGACATATGTCCCTATCCATCATCAAAACTTAAAAGATTAAATAAAGTAATTTTGAAAAAATACATATTTTCTTTGCCACAATTCACCTTCTCAGTAGTTGATTTTTACTAAACACTTTGACCTCACTCTCAAGAGAGAGCATATATGAATTTGTACAATTTCAGTCAAAGAAGATGGATTTGAAGATTATGTATCCATCTCATATATAACCTGGCCCTGTTTCTACATTTTCAACTGTATATACGTTCAAAAGAATCGGCATCGGAGTGTGTTGTGGATGCCCACTAACTTTATCATCTTCTCCTTCAATCATGACTATGAATCTCAGTGCCTTTCAATGTGGGACGTTGGGTCCCAATTCCATAAATAATGGATGGCATGTGACCTTACGCCATTGGATTCTGTGTTTTTTTTATCACCTTACGCCATTGGATTTTGTCGTAGCCAAGTTTGAGGTGTTTGACTTGAACATTATTGTCGAATAGAAAAAGAGACCTGATCGAATTCTTCTACCATTTCAGTTGTAGAAAATGTTATCAGAACAGGGAGGTTCAGGTGTCCAAAATATATGGTTGATTAAATGAAGCGTGATAAGTGCAGGAAATTCCACAAATCTTTTTATCCGTTGTACATTGTATTTTGTGTCGAAAACGATTAGATTTGTTGGTACGTCAATGTACTGATCGTGATAAGTGCATGATAAAAAACTGAAAATTATAAAAATACAACACCGAGTCCGCAGATCCATTTGTCCATTGTAGGCTGCAGCTTGTATCTTGTGTGGAGTAGCACGTACAAAAGGAAGAGATTCGTCGGTACGTCAAAGCAATGAAATGAAAAATGTTACGTACGACAAAGGAGTTGGTCCCTCAGTACGCCAAAATAACGACGATGATAAATGTCGTGTCAGATAGAGTATGACAATGGTCCGTCTGGTCCCCGACGGCCGCCGGTAGCTATCTGTACGATGGCAGGTACCATGGTATTCCATAGTAGTAGTTGTTTGCAGTATTCAATGATGTTGTAGGTGGTCCATGTATAGCAGGTTACTGAGGCATACATACTCTATTTCTTTTTGGATTTGAACATTTAATTTTCAAGTGATACTTAGCAGGTTATTGTAGGTGGTGGATGCATAGCAGGCTAAGGAGGTATACATATCCTATCTCTTTTTGGATTTGAATATCTGACTTTCCAGAGATACATAGCAGGCTACTTAAGTATACACATCCTACCTTCTTCTGAATTTGAACATGTAATTTCCAAAAAATAAACACATGTTCTTGTTCATCAAACTCACTCACTCAAATTGTATTTTCTATTTTCATTGACAAATAAATTCATTCAATCTTTTACAAACACAACATCAATTCTTTTTTTTTTTTTTTTGGTGATATTCCTCTAACATAGTTAAAACTATATTCTCATTAAAATAGCATTAAGTCAAACCACTATATTCCTCAAAACAATTGTATCTATCATATTTGTTTCCTGGAATTTTATTGCTAATATATAAAGTAAATTAATCTAAAATCAAGATGCCCGAACCTTACTCTATGTGGACGTTTTTGGATGCATATTTTTGTTTCGCATGTTCATAACGTTTTGTTTTCGAGCATTACTTTTGTCAGGTCGTAAGATTTTACATGGCAGAGAATCTGATCGGTCAGGTATAATTTTGTTTCCCGAGTTTTGTGTTTGTGTGAAGTGGGAGATAACTATGTTCGAAAATATCATTTATTACGCCGAAAGGTGTACACCTATAGATAACTTTCTTATGGGTCAGATTTATTATTCATAACTTTCTTGCATTTATCAAGGCATCCGTTAACATGCTTACTTTTTAAAAAATTACTGTAAAGATATGTAAATGCCACGTTTAAATGATTAAGTAGGATGCAACCAAACGTTTCATATTACCACAGAGGGATTACGGATTACCACATATGTTTTATATTGGGGGCACGAGTTTTCAGCCGATACCTTTCAGCGTTCTCAGCCGCGAGTTAGCCGCTGTGCTAGTTGCTTACCGCAGTCATAATGTAAAGATTCGGTAAAATATTGCCGAAAATCCAATTGGTGCTTTCCAGTGATTTTTATAAGAAAAAGAAGAGTTGGTGCTTTTCCTGTACTTTTATAAGAAAAAGAAGAGACGGAAAATTTGTTTTGGTCCAGCATCGGGGATCAGGATGGACCCTATGATCCGGGAGGATAAGCCTTCCACCAAATCAACGGGTATCACCATCCACACTTTGCATCTTTTTTAATGGTAAGCAATATTTAATTTGCTATGCAGTATTGAATGTTACTGCATGTGAATTATAAGTTGTATAAGTTGTTGGATTTGAGACTGCATACGACATATAATCCACTTGTTATAGTATTCAATATTGTTTAGCAAGTTGGATATTAACAGTTTTCACCAATCAGAATATATTGTAAATGCAAATGTAAATTTAATTTTAAATAATTGGTAATTTTTTCATTTTTTTTTTTTAAATTTTAGTTTTTTAAATTGAAAAATAATTTTTAAAAATAAATTCCTATTTTATAATTAGTTATTTTTTGTGATGGGAAAATTTTTATGTGGTTTTACATATATTTGTGAAATAAATTAAATAATTAGAAAAACAAAAATAAGAACTATATATTATTGAATAATATATGATGAGAAATATTAAGCATCATGTAGTGAGTTAATTACTACTAGTTTAGTGTTTGTGCATGCTCATAAATATTTCAGTTTTTATTCAAGCCAACCAAATATAATGAATTTTTAATTTACTCAAAATTTCACCCCAAATTTTAAAATAGAGTAAGTTTCTTTGTTTTTCTAAATAAGAAATTAAATTACAAGTAAGAGTAGTATTTTTATTGGTAAGAATTTAAATTATTATTAGTAAGAAATTAAATTATAATCAGAAATAATATCTTAATATATATATATATATAAAAGCAAATACTACTTAAAAGTATATAACTCCATTGTTTTTAGCAAACATTGTTTAGGCTAAATAATCTTTTAAATCTTGAAGTATAATCTAATCTTTCATTGAATATGTTTAGATACATAATTTATAGGTATATACCTTACTTC
Source organism: Picea engelmannii (assembly GCA_009831015.1). Classification (NCBI taxonomy): domain Eukaryota; kingdom Viridiplantae; phylum Streptophyta; class Pinopsida; order Pinales; family Pinaceae; genus Picea; species Picea engelmannii. The sequence goes on along the minus strand of ML789694.1, from coordinate 299,685 downwards.
CTGAATTACTATCTTTCTATCTTTGGCTTTGAATAAATTTATTATTTTTAAAATCATAAATAGGAAGTGGTTTAATCTTTTCTATGAAATAAATGCTAATTTAGTTTTATAGTGTTGAAATGTTTGAAATCTAAATATTCATCAATTTATTTAAAAAAAGTTTTGAAGATTTCAATTTACTACATTGTCCATAATTAATAACTCCTAGATCTATCTAATTCTACTTCAACTTTTAAAAGTATGGAGGAGGCACTATCACTTCTCTTTTGCTTTTAAATCATGGACAAATAATGCGTTATTACAAGTTTTAAATGTTTCATAATTATTTTAACTTTTCACTTTAAACTACATACATCTTTGTTGCTAATTTCACTTCTTGTAATTATTTTCCTTATGAGGAAATACATTAAAACTTTGTGACTCTACATTATAAATAAATGATTTTTCTTTCATTATCTTTGTTTCCCACTTGATATCCTTTCCATTGTGTTATTAGATAATTGGAGATAAATCAATTTGTTTAATTTATTTCCCGATTGATCTTTAGACAA
>ML789694.1:259628-299034 GCA_009831015.1 Picea engelmannii | reverse complement strand
GTAATATTGATATATCTCTAAATAGAAATGGGTTTCATGTTAAGGTGACAGTGCTAGGTCACCCCATGTTATGCCAATATTGCATCCACTTGCCTTGGAATTTGGGAAAGTACAGATTGTAAGATAACATTTTGGCGTCATTGCCGGGGAACATCGATTCAATTTTTCTTGAATGACACTTTTCAGTAAGCCTTTATCCAAAGCCTTCATTTCACAAAGCTTACCTGACAACTCCACTAAGGGTGATTCCCTCATCCCTTTGATAATATCAAGGAGATTGTCTGGCAACTCCATTGATGACGACCCATAGCGGACATCAGTACACACTTTCTTTTCCCATAGTTCCTATTGTCCCCATGGCTACTCCTAAATGGGATCCCAAAGAACTCTTTGGCCCTTTAGACATTGAAAATATCCAAGTAGGATTACATGATCTCCCTAAAAATCCCAATTCATGGATACCCAAGTTTTCCAGAGAGGCTAGAGATTTTGGTAACAGACATTGGACCACATTTTGTGAGAGCTATGACTTCCATCAATATGGGAAAGAACATCTTGACAAATTCATGAGACTTTTCTTTGCCTCACTTACTATAGATGTTAGAAAATGGAGCACTAACCTCCCAAGCAAAAGCCTCACAACCTACGAAGATTTAGAAAACGTTTTCATGCAAAGATGGGGTGTGATGGAAGATATCACATCCCTTTATTCCCAATATCTTAACATTTGAAAACAAAACAACGAAGCTATTAGGGAATTTAAAGATAGGTTTAATACCTTACTTAGTCGAATTGATTCCGACTTTCTACCAGAGAGTGTTATTCTTAGACAATACTTAAATTATTTCGAAGGAAACTTCCAATCCATCCTCAAGAACCGATTCCCTACAAACCTCAAGGAAGCATAAGATGGTGCTTTCCGGATTGAAGAAAATATCAAATGGTGTGATCCCATTCCCAGGACCAAGATGATGTCCTATGGTCCAATGAGGAATATGTTGAGGAATAAGAACATGATTTCCCAGAGATACTAGAGGTAAACGATGAGATTAAGTTAGCCATCCCCCCTAAAGGGACTAGTACTTGGAAGAATGGGTTCTCAACTATGAAAGATGCATTAATTTTTTTTGAACCCTCTAAGAATATAGGTACCTCTGAAGAAATCACTGAGTTGGAAAGGGCATTATCACAAGCCCAAAATCCTCCTTCTATGAGACTTCCTCAAAATATTAGTCAAACAATAAAACGTCATGCTCCAAAAGAACAAATTTGTCCAAACACTTTGAATCTACAAAATGTTGTGAGGCAAGAAGATGATCCTAAGTCCTTATCGTGCAAAGACTCTCATTTTGAACATAATCACCCAAAGGCTACTCATGAGAAATATAATTATGAAGATTCCATATTTACCTTGTTCACGCCAAATAAAATCCAAGAGAATCAAGACATGAAGAAGCCTAGGATTGAGTTCTTGAGCCAAACAAGTGAGGAATCAAGGGTGAAGCTTGAAGAGCCCTAGGTGTATGCTAGGGATCTACCCCAACCTTCCCAGAACCTAGCAATGATGGGACCAACCTAAGCATTAGTATGTGGCCTATATCTTAGAAAAGGTCAAAAGGATTCGTGGAATGTTGGAAATCCATTCTTTGACAAAACAGACCCTAGATGACCAACAATTGTTCGAAGAAACTTCCACACTATTAAAAACCGGTCATTTTGAGAAAAATGAACAAACACCCTTTCTCACTTCCTTGCTAATATATGACCTATGTCTTCACAACTACATGCTTGACTTCAAGTCATTTGTCAATATGATGATTATTAAGGTTATGAACCAATTGGGGCTAGAAGTTATAGGGCCTTGTGCCAAGGTTTGTAGATTTGATTCAAAGGGGATCAAGGTCTACAACTTGATGGAAGGTATTGAAGTCCACCTTTCCGACTACCATGATTTCCCCCTCATAATGGACGTCGTTGTTGTCTATATACCTGACACTTGGGGAATGATATTATCTAGGGAATGGGCTGCTACTTTAGGCGAAAGTATACAGATGGACTTGTCGTATGAAACTATCCTCGTTGGGGACCAAGGTTGCATCACTTTGCATAACAAGCCAAAGAGGATGGAACACATTGAAAGGTGTAATCATGGATATAGTAACTACAGCTCTGTAGATCCCTACTTATTTCAAGGCTGGACCACTCTTACCTTGGTAGAAGAAGAAAATATTAATGAGATAACATGGACCAAAGGAAAGGGTGAGCAAAATATTTCTAGCAATCAAAAGGACATCATTACACAAGGTAATGATGAGACATTACATTTGCATGAAACATACATAAGGGATAGTGCATTGGTACAATCCTACCCCATCATTATAGAGCAGGAGAGAGATACAAATTGGGGTGATTATCCTGACAATGCCTCTAACCTCTCTGAAGATGAGGATGACTATTATTATTTTACACAAGAGGATGAAATTGACGATTTGATAAGGTTTAGAGGGAAAGGAGTTGGCTTCGTCAAATGGAAGGGGGGTGATGAACATTTGTTGACTGAGCCAAACCAAGAAGATGTACTGATTACATAACCCCACCCCCCTCCCTCAACACAATACACCAGAATATAAGAGGTAGTGGATTATGAAGGAGGGGACTGCAAGCAAGGATATTTGGTTTTAGAGTGGGATACAAAGAAATGAGATCCCAACAATGTTAAAGGGAATGCACAAGTTTGGCTTGGACCTTTCAGAATCAGAATGAAGTTAGTCAACGATGCTTACTATTTATCCACATTGGAAGGAAGAAAACATCCATTACTAGTTAGTGGAATCCTCCTTAAACCCCATCATGGGGAAAAGACTTGACTTCAGAGGTAAGTATAGGTAATTTAGGCATTTGCATCCATTGTATATACCATATGCATATCATGCTAGTGTAGTGTAGTTTCATTTTTGCATTCCTTCATTATATATATATGCATGATTATCTTCATTTTATATCATATATGAGTGAGGGGTGATATCACCACCCTAAGGATTACTGATGTATTTTGTTGAGATCTAGGAGGCACAGGTCATACCAGAGATGCTGAGGTTCCCATGCACTCTACGGTGAGAACATGTCCCCGAGTTGGTTTCAAATGTTATCCCCTATCCTAGGGATAACTAAGGAGATCATGTCTCAAGGCTCACAGGTCCTAGACATGGAGTGTCGAGAGTCGGATAACTTGAGCATGGCCCCAGAGGGCCCTTCTTTTCTTCAGTGCAACCCATTTATCAGCAGCAACAACATCCATCCTACCAGCCTGGTCCTGAAGAAGAAGTAAGTCTTGCTCCATGAGGTAATGAGTCTGGGTATCATGGTATGTGTCACTCTGATTATTAAAGAACTTGAATATGTTGCATTAAATTCTCCTTCATTTCATAACATTTTCTTGGAAATTATGCTCTTTAACTTGTTCATACATGGGAAGGTGACATGGTGCCCTAGAATGTTAGTCTCCCTTTAGGATGGGTTTCCACTGGGTGGGTCTATGAAATGTCATCGTCCATTCCCTCCATACTTACCACTTTCCATATTTATTCCTCTCATTTTCCCCCTACCTTTGTTCGGGCATTGGGATTTGCCACAATAGTAAGGGTTGTACCTTGCCTTGTGGGAAGAAGGGGATAAAGATCCAGGGGGTAAAAGTAGCTAGCAAGAGTTAAAAGCCAAAATGAAACCTTTGAGATGCTTCGCCTAGGGATTCCTGAGAAAGAAGTAAAAGGCTTCTCAATAGAAAAGGGAACCCATAAGATAAATAAACATTCAAGGTATTAGTTGGTGGATGGGAGGTCTCATCATGAGCTGACCTATTATGACCATGGGTATGTAGCAGTATGATACTACCATCTATTTGGTCACCAAACTAGGTTAGTGGCTTTTGGTGGCATAGCCAAGAGAAAGGGGGTCTCATCACGACCCAACCTTCTCATCTCCGTGAAATTCTTGTGGGTAACGTTGTCACCTCTGGTCACCAAGCCAGGACAATGTCCCTCAGCTCTTCCCTTGAAGCATAAAAGAAAAAGATAAAAATCAATAAAACTAAGAATAAAAGGAATTGAATGGGATAGGAAAGAATAACATCTATGACAAGGTGCAACTTGCCCTCTACAAATTCACCCAAAGATAAGATCTACATTTCCATGTTATCACTGCACCCCATGCCCAAAACATTTCCCCCACGCCACCTCAAACACACTTACATGGACTATATTGGCTCTCACCTAGGAAACACCCCAAACTTAAGGAGGATTAACCCAATATGACACCGTGAGACCTTCTCCAAACCTGACATGATAAACTGCATAACACATTTGAGCATTTGTATGGGTAAAGGGGGGTTTGATGAACATGTTTGGGTAATTTGATTATTAGATGTGATTGACATTGCTATGATCCCTGTGACTTATGAAACCTTGGAGGGTGTACTTGTTGTTGCTGCAGGACTTTTCCCGGTGGACTGGTACATATGGGAGAATGATTAGCTCGGACCTCCATGGGGATGAAATCCCATAGATGGATGTTGTGACCCCAACTAGGGGCAGATATACATCAGAGACTTTCACCAAGAAGAAAGAAGGGCGTTGCACCAGATACACCCCGACAAACCTAGTCCCAGGGCGATCTTTCCTTTCCACATGGACGTTGACCTATGGGAGCCCATGACGTCACCTTTGTGATCCTAGACGTCATCTAGAGTTAGGTTTTTCACCTTGAGGTCAGTTGTGATATGATTGGCACATGTGGCATCATCTAGGGCCTTCGGAGGCAAAACGTCCTGCTTCTAGAGCCCAACGTTTCACCCTAGGGGCTCAACGTCACCCTAGAAGGGAATGAAGTCACCCTTGGAGATGATTTGAGGGGTTAATTACTTTCATTTATGTAAAAATTGGATTTGTGATGTAATTTGGCGAGGTTGGCCTTTTTATGACCTAATTTTAATTAAAGGTCATTGATATTGTATAAATAGAGAGAAAATACTCTCATTTTTTCATCATCACTCATCACACAAGTGGTGTGGTCTGAAATTCGGCCCTCTTTAAGGGTTATTGGCTGAACTAACTACTGCACAACTTCTTGGAGAGGTAATTTTTGGTGTATTTTGGCTATTTCTCAATGTGGAAGATCTTCAACTAGGGTTTGGATTGATTATTCTTGGTGAAGTAAGTAGAAAATATGCAATTTGTTTATGTAATGAATGTTTGTGGTAAATTTTACTTGGTTCATGTTAACAATTATGAAATTGCTTTCTTAAACCCTAGGAGAGAAACATAAGTTACTTCTTTTTCTCTATAGTTTTCCACTTGTTTAAATTTCTGAAGTGCACCTTTTTTAAGAAGTAGCTACTAGAGCCCTGAAGTGATAACTCTCTAGTAGTGTCACTCTACTTTCCTCTTGCATTATTTTCTCTAAATAGTATAAGGAAGGGAAAATTCGCTAGGGCCTAAGATCCGTTACTTTCTAGAAAATTTCTCCCCAGGACTTGGATGTTTGAGGCCTTGGATAGCCAACTCCTCCTCCATTCATCCCTTCTCCTTTGACAAAGTATTAACATTTCTACTTTGCTCCAAGTTTTTTTTCTTCTATTATGACTCCATAAACCCTAAAATACACTAGTCTACTCATTATAGTGGATGATTGATAAAAAAAACACTCAAACCTTTATCCTTGAAGCTTTTACTAACATTTGCTAACCCTAAACTAGACTAACTCCTTAGCTAACTTGTTGTTGTTGCAAAACATTGCTACATCCATACTTAATTCAAGCCAAATTGTTGCATTCACCTACACAACTCACACTTACATCATCCAAAAATCACTTGTGACAATTTCCAGTCAATCTACTAGATAAACGTTGAGTTTGCATGGTATTTCTTGCACTTTTGATCACTAGAATTTGTTGTTGTTGCAAAATATTGCTACAACCATCTAACTGCAGAAAATTCTCTGCAAAAGTGACTTATTTTGCTAGCTAGACATTTCCAAACTTGCTTGTGACAAACTTTTATCATTCAGATAGGTTAAATCTATTTCTTCTTGTCATTTTCAAGCACTTTCAAGGCATAATTCTTGTGGTTGTTATAAAATATTAATTGTTGTTATAAATTTTTTCATTATTGCAAATTCATATCATCTGACTTACTTTTTTGAAGGTTTATGGTCTTAAGAAGCACTAACATCATATCTTTGTACTTGCAATTTGCTATATTTTCATGTTGTCTTGTTCTGGGATGGTACACTTGATTTTACCATTTGCTTCATCCCTTAAAGACCATAAGAACCTTATGAATTGAGTGATCAGTGAGAGGGGTATTTTCTTGCATCCTTGCCTTAGTTATCATCCCTTTAGGTCATTGGGGACATCTCCCCTAGGGTAATATTGATATATCCCAAAATATAAAGGGGTTTCCTATCAAGGTGATAGTGACATGTCACCCCCTATTACGCCAATCTTGCATCCACTTGCCTTGGGATTTGGGAAAGTACAGATTGTGTGATAACAGTTGGCGTAGACCGATTTTGGGAGAAAATCAAGGAATTTTTGAAGGAATCAAGGCAACGCCAAAAAATAGGGAGCATGCTAGAAACAAAGGAAAATTAGCGCCGAGGAAAATCAGTTACAAAGTGGACAAATTGTTGCAGAGCAGTTGGAAAGTGGAAAAGCGTTGAATTCGAGAATAGTTGGATCGTGGACCAATCAAGATTGAGTCAGTTGGAAAGTGGACAAACCTAATCCACTTAGGGTTAGGGTTTTTGTAAGGGCTTTGTCCCATTTTTGGTATAAGTAGAATGTATTGGGACTGTGGAAGTGGGTGTTGGAAGTTCTTAGTTTTTCTGAGTCTACTATAAGTTTTGTGAATACTATCACAATCTATTGAGATTGATTGTTATGGAGGAAGAAATGTACAGTGCGTGACACTATATTTTGCAGGAAGATTAATAAAGAGCTTAAGCGACTCATCTTTGTGGATGTAGCCTAGGAGGGGGTGAACCACGATATATCTGGGTTATGTGTGAATGTTTGCAGTACCTGTGGTTATATTTTCTTTAATGAGTTTTATGATGAACATGTTAAAATGATAAAGGAATAATATCGCACACTAAGGATAAACTAAGGAAATCTGTATAGAAACACTAAATGGATGAATGTCATAGTTAGTATTCAAATCTGAATCCTATGTTGTAGTAAATGAATATATGCCATTTGGGTATATGTTGTTATAATGGTTAATGAAGGTCTATTGGAATAGATGTGTCACTAGTCAGGACTAAGATCCACTAGTCAGGACTAAGATCCAGCTAGGGTTAGCATAATAAATGGGTATTCGAGGGATAGCATTGGAGTAGATCTAATGCCTCTGAGAGAGAAGTACATCATATCCCATGGTTGCAGACACCTGAGTCCTGTGACCACCCATTGAATCCATCTTAGGTGAGACTTTGCGTTGCACTATATGTGTTATGTTGCCTTCTAGTATCTAGAAGGGCCCATGGTTGAAGGGTTGTTGGTAATCCTGTAGTTAGAACCTGGGTCAGCCCATAAAGCGAACAAATGTTAATCTTATGGTGCAATTTTGGAAGAAAACTGAATAAACTGAAAACAAGCATAAGGAATGTATGATTTCGAAGTTAGTATGGTTCGTTTATCATGAAAATAACACAATATGCACAAAACAGACTAGGTATGACAAGTTTAATGAATCTCTCTCTCTCTCTTACACACACACATACAAATTGAAACCACAATTCTCTATCCACATGAATAGTCCTTGTTTACCTATGGGTAGACATGCTAATTGCATAGAGGCAAATATAAGTAAATATTTTATTTTTGAAGTCATAACTATTTTAACACTTTGTGACATTTTCTCTCTTCATGAGACAATTGTTCTTGAGATGTTGACATGGCCTCAAGCCCTGAGAATTTGATTTTCCTTGTGCACCATCCTTAGAATGATGAGAAGTGCTCGGTGGGATTCCCTGAAAAATGCATCACACTGAAAAAAAAAAAGATATATGGTTGAATGGACATGGTGAAGATACATTGATAATATTTATTCACTGTAACAAGGGAAGTTCCATTAACATCATATCTTTTTTTTGGACAATTTTATTAATGCACTTGCATATTTATTGATGAGGCATATATTTTGATTTAATAGGTTCCCAAGGAGAATTGAATCATGTCATAGGTTTTATTCAACATTTGAATCTATTAAGATGTTGAACCAAACACCATTTTTATTTCAAGTGCACAATGTCTTTCCCTTATCTAGTTTTTCCCCTAGTGATTTGTAACTATCATGGATATTCCATTAGAACAGATTGTCACAACAAATTTTACATTATTACACAATATATTAATATGTATTCTTTTACTTTAGATTTTAGATTTAATATAACTAGCTTAGAGCACAAAATATTGAAATTGAAATGAAAGAAGTTATGCAAGTAACACACCATCCACGAACACAAGATGTACCCTCAAAAAACCCAATATGGAAAAATCCTAACTAGAAGGTCATGCTTATGCCTTTCTCTTTTCTTCTTGGTTATGAAATGCAAATACAAAGAAAGTGCACTCACTATGGAGTTGCTAGGAAATTGTGGCATGCATGGCTACTATGGGATATTCTACTTCTTTTGTTATGCTTTAATATCCAACTCCTATATGGTCTGCTAAGTTATGGAACAATAAACAATACAATAAGAATGAAACCCCTTCCTTTCTTTGCGATCTAGTGTTTAACATGGCATGATATCCATCTAGGTTTAGGGTTAGGGTTTTTGCATGCCTCAACTCCTTATTAGGGTTAGAGTTTTGGACCCTCTAGAATCTTCTTGAAAATCTATGAATGAATATCTCCACATTTGTGAGTAATGGAAGCCAACATGGCATCCACTAGGTTTCATGGTAGTAAACAAGATATGTTAACTTGTTGGAGGCATAAATTACTCATACAAAGTTTGACTGAGGTGATCTTCATGCCATTCGAAAGTTCTTGATGTGTAGAAAAGTGTCTAGGGGTTGGGAACTTTGTTTTCAAAATTTTGACCCCCAAAAATGCCATTTGATGCCTAAAAAAGGATCTGAATGTTTCTAGACCCCAAATCACCAAAATGAGACCTTCCCCTGAAATGGGCCCTACAAGCCAATAGCTCTAATTTTTCCACTTGGGAAACTACCAAAATATATGAAAAATTATATAATGATCCATTTCGGATCATACCTCCCCATTTATGGAATCTTTTGGTCTCAAAAATATTTCATTGAAGGAGGTGAGGAAATTTTTACTTTAACTTCTCCCTAGAGTACCATCTATCCTTGCCTAGAAGTTGTCCTATAAACCAAACTTCCAGAGTTTGTGCTAACCTTGTTTGGTTGTTCTAACTTCTTCTAAAAAATTGTATCTTCTACTAAATCTAACTGATATTCTAGTGTTAATTCCTCTATGGTAGGTAATATTTTCTCATCTAGTCCGAAATGGAAGGCTCATTGAGTTTTAGATTTTCCACATTCCCTATTGAGTAAATGTGCATTTATGAGGGTAGACTGAGTATGTAGGTGATGTGTTGGTTTTGTCACTTGGGTGAGCAAAGAACAACACTTGCATGTTTAGATAAGCCTACTAAATAAGACAAAATTTTGTGAGTGGGTTAGAAAAACCAAACACACATGAAAACAAATAAATATAACTAAAAAAAACTAAGAAAAAAATGTTAGAAATCTTGAGAAACTCAGAACCATGAAAATCAAACAATGACCAACATAATGCTACCAATGGATCAATATATTAGTAGTAAAAACACAGTAGAGAAAGGCAGGGAATTATGAGTCCCCTCTTCCTCCTTGGGAGGGCTCTTGAGTTCCCTAATTGAGAGCTCTTCTCTCCATACAATGGAAGAAATGACAAATGGTGAAGAAAAACAATGCTTGTTCCCTCAAGAGGTGAGTGGAATGGCATATTGCAATCGTGCTTGAAGGCTTCAAAGAGAAAAGAGGATTCTCAAGGAAGTTCAAGCAACATAACAATGCCTTGAATATATTGGTTTCTTAGCACACCCATGGCTCTTATTTATAGCATCCATTCATGGAAAAATGTACTTGGTTCATTGTGTGAACCAGGGGCATTTTAGGGCACCCTCTAGCCCTTGACCAACCCCCAAGCTAGATTTCGCTCAGATATGAGTGTAAAATCGTGTTGGGGGTTGGACTAGAAGTGGTTGAGGGGCTGGAAAGATCCATAAATGCAGTGTTCATAGAAGTGCATGGATTTTCTCGTAGATAGTAGTGCATTTTGTGCATAGTGTGCACTGAGGGCTGTGTTGGCTCGTGCATACTGTGCAATGTGCGTGCACTTCCTTTGGTGAATTTGCGCACTTTGATTTTTTCCCCAATTGTATAGTTTTTTGCCTTTTGATGGACTTTAGTGTTGTAGGTGGACTAATTGCTGCTGACATTGACATTTTTCTTCAACCATTGTGTGCAATGTTGCGGACGATTTTTTAGTGATAACAGATGCCCCCTGATGTGTGAGGTTAGGAGAGTACGTATAGCCAAAATAAATCAATGTTTCATTTGCTGAGAGTGCCATTGTAATGAAGTGTGAAGAGAGGAACTTCAAGAGCTATCTGTTGGAGGGAGAGGGAAAAATGTGGGACCCAAACCATTCTCTAGGAAAAAAAAGAAAATATGTGTACAAATAAGGCGGGCATGCCCCATGCTCGTGTCATGAAACCAAATAATGAGACTGTGACTAAAGATGGATGTTTATGTAGATAACTCCAACACCCTCGGGGGAGGTTGATAACGACAATTGACAGTTCTGAATGGTGAACAGAATCTTAAGTGAGGCAAAGACGATGGTAAGAATTGTCGATGACTCATAGGAATTGATGGCCTAACAAATTCAGATGTCTTCGGATGGTATGAAACAAATGCAATAGTTTCATAGTAAGACCCACCATAACATGAGAGTTTTGCTGAAGTTGAATGTTATGGGGGTCGACAAAATTAGAGAGAAATGATGATTCTCTCTATGTCGTCCGAGACTCCTCATTGTAAAGGTAATGGGAGTCAAGATATTGTCGCCCTTCTGGAAACTGTGTTGATGTCAACATAAAGGGAGGCACGACTCCAAGAAACAAAGGGCTTCATGAAATCCACTGTTTAGTAGATGATATCAGGTATTGACGGGTAAAATGAATGAAGTCAAGATGCGGTGAGACTCAAGACTGCCCTTGGTTGGGGAATTTTGAAGGATGATTGGAAAAAATCGTAAAACTAGATCTAGTGTCAGGGGGGCAACTAGATATGGGGTTAAACTTGTGCTAGAGGATAATAAAGTGGAAAAACTCAGATATCATGGGTACATGGACTTGGGATACTTAGGGTTCATGAACGATGTTGGTATGAAAAAAGAGTGGATGCCCCAACCAAGGACAACATGGGTTTATTTGCTAGGGAAAAGAAGGCCATCAAGGTTGACAATGAAAAAGCTATTTATATGTTGGAAACAAAGGCTTTATAGAGTTACCAAATAAATAAAGAATGATTTGGATTGAGTATATAGATACAGAAACGGGTGCCCTAGTGAAAGATGGCTTGGCCTATTAAGGCACAAATTTGTGAAAGAGAACTAGTGGAGGGTGGGGGCCCCATGGGTGGGTTTCTGTATTAGGTAAATGGATGGAGGACAATCTGCAGATGGGAAAACTAATGGTGGATGAGATGGAGGGATAATGAAACTATGAAGGTGCATTCAATAGAACCGAGATGATATGACCTGGGATTCCATTGGGAAAGTTAGCAATATGATGAGAAGAAGTATGGGGTTCATTCTCGGAAGTGAATAAGACTATCAAGACTCCCATACCTAAGGTGTGAAATCAACATGAGTGTCAATTTTCCAAGGGGAACTATGAATGGGACAACTCATGTGGGGGAGAGTGCAATCGGGTGATAGTACCCAAATGCAGAAGAGGTAAAGGTACTGCAGAGATGGATGTAAGGACCCTAGAGGTAAACGTCAGAGGGTGTGACTGGGATATGCAAGTGATTTACAAAGGGACTAATTACAAGCCAGTGTCAAACATATACCTGAAGGGGATGTAAGCATGTGGAAAAAGTACCTGCACACATGAAAACCAAAAACCCGATGTGAACAATATTTGATGATAAAGAACATATAACAACTATTTGATAAAATTGAAAGTGAGCACGCATACCTTAACGTGAATTGAGAAAAATGCTCCTCCAGGGCCAAGTGCAGATGATGACCCGAGGAATATGAATGTGTAGATGGCGAGACCAGGATCCTGTGGCTGAGAACGGATCGAAAAAAAAAGGCTCTAGGCTTTTGTAACAGAGTGTGGAAGTTGGGAAAAAGGGGCTATATATGGCTGGTGGGCCCATAATGCCACCTCATTTGTACATGTCACTTTTGTTGAGCTGACGAGATAGCTGTGAGGATATTTTGAGATTGCGGGAGCGTGAGGCTACCGATCTGGGAGTGGCGAGAGACAAGTTAGTGGGCCTATCATCCCGCATTTTGTGAAATTCCTAGTTTGTAGGTAGGGGCTATATGGAGGGTCGTACAGGGGATTTTAAGGGTAGGGGCCCACTAGTGCATGGGAAAAGGAGAAATACCCACGCATATGTGTGCGGGTATAACCCAATTTCCTAGACATAATGTGTGGTTGTGATCAACACAATCGTGCATGTGGGCGCGAGGGTTGGGCAGATGGGTGCGCATGAGATACGCTCCAATATGACTGATAGCTGCGCACTCATGCGCGATTGTTTCTCAGACAACTACGCATTAGTGTGTATATGTGAAAAGAACAGGTGCACACATGTGCACACTTGTCTGGGTGAAAGTCATGCATTGTGGGAAAGGCTAAGGGTTTGTAATTTTTGATATTGTTTTATGCTTTTTGTTGGATGATTAGGCTGATCAAATGTTTATGTGTGGATGTAGGTGATCAATAGAGTATACAACACCATGTTGTTCCATTGGAGAGAGTGTGACTGAGACCAGTTACGAGAGGTGGTGAGAGAGCAGTCGGGTGTGTAGAGACACTTGGTAGCCTGTGGGTTGATCAAGTTCTTCGACTTCCCCCTGATATGATCGCATGAGTTCCTGCTACAGTATCTGATTGGGATGTGGAGCACTAACCTGCAATGCTTCATAGTGAGGGGGGAGAAGCTTACATTCTTTGTGACAAAGGATGTATATTTCTTGATGGGGCTCCCATTCTGTGGGATGGCCCTACCTATTGAGCCTCATCTGCCCAGGGAGGTTCGAGTGGAGACTATGGCAGCTCACCATTGTATTGGGTCGAACCCTATGTCGGGTTCGGTCATCCACATCGAGGCCATCGACGAATTATTGACTGAGTGCATCACGACAATGGTGGTGAGTATCTACGGATCCTTGGGTACTCAGTGGATCATTGGTGGTCAGTTGAGGATTGTGGAGTAGGTCCTGGATGGAGACCTGTTTGCATGGGGTGTGATTATGCACACCAAGATGATGGGACAGTTGAACCGGCGTGGGAGAACCGACTTTGGTGACTTCGTGTTTTGGTCCGTTCTGGTGGCCTGGTTTTTAGAGAGGGTGCCTCTGTTGCACCAGAGGATCCTGCTAGAGCCCACGGGGCGACGAGAGCTGCGTCTGATGTAGTGGAACCACGTGTTGGACTGACATGGAGGTGGGGAGGGTGGCCACTATTTCACGACCACGGTGGCTCGAGTGTGGCACTAGATGCCACATAATATCCTAAGATATCCATATGAGGGTATGGACTATCGACATGATCTGAACATGGTGTTGCCTCCCGGGAAGGACTGGGATCAACGAGGTATGTGTTATAGTTTTATGTTGTGTGATTTTGATAGATAACATTGATTATATATGTATATGGATGCTGACACTATCTCTGGTGTTGTTTTGCATATGTGGGACCCCGAGGGCGAGAGGTGGAGGTGGTCGGGGAGCCGACTCACCGGGGGCTAGCTCGACTAGTGCCTAGAAAGCCAAGGGTTGTACAAAGGTAGCGACAAGATGATGTTGGTGTTCGATCAATGAGAGAGTTGCAGGAAGATGTCGGGGTGATGCTGGAGGACTTGCCTAGAATTTTCGAGCGATTTCTACAGGGTGTGCCCGAGGGCATGTGGGCCTACATCTAGGACGATGAGGTCCTGGAGCAGTGCATGGGAGTACCAATAGAGTGGCGGAACCTGATCCATCGAGAAACAGTGGCGGGGGCAGCGATTGTAACATCCCCAGCCTCCAAAAGGCTAGGCAATGCGACCTACACAACCTCAACTTCGCCTTTAAAGATCTGATGCCATTTTGTAACATCCCTAGCCACCAACAGGCCGGGAAATGCTACCTACACAACCTTAACTTCACCTTTAAAGCTATGATACCATATTGTAACATCCCCAACCATAAAAAATCCTAGGTAATTCCACTACTCTGCTCCAACTTAGCTGTGGTACCAAAGTGCAGCATCCCCGACCCTCCACAGAGACTGGGCAATGCCACTACTACGGAATATTCACATATAAATATAATATGCATTAAATCAAATTAACACATTTTAACATAGAGTTATTGTTACCATTCAGATTTAAATAGAATTAACAACAATTCATACATGCAACGGAACACATGATAACATTCCAACATTATGCATAACATAAAATTAAGTAGATAAATTATACTTATCTTTCAACTGGAATAACACCACCAACTACATGTAGACCTTCCATGAACCTCCCAACCATAGACCGCACTACTCATCACTCTTAGCAGTAGGTCACCCTTGAGCTAGGATTAGGCTCCATCGGGCAAGGGAATCCTAGGCTAGGCAAGGTCAACGGGAAGACAAACATTTTATGAGGATGGATTCTCTCCTAGGAGCCACTTATTCCCACTGCTCACAAACTCTCATTCCCCACATGCATGTCCCACCCCAGGAGTATACGCCTTCATTGTCACCAGGAAAATCCTTCGGCTGCTAAACCTCCCTTACCTTGGGCTTCAGCAACAGGCCAGACCAGAATTCTTCAAGCTCTGTGGCAGCTACAGGACCCCTTCCAGAAGTTCTCACTTCCTCCGTGCACTCTCTCACCTCTAGAGAGTCCCTCACAGGCCTGGGATCCTGCCTCTTCAACCACAACCACCTCCCTCACCCGAAGAGAGTGTTGTACACAGGCCTGGCAACTTGCTTCTTCAGCTCTATTCCAACACAAGGGGAACAAAATTAAGACTCATCAAGGAGCAAATGACGGTAGCTAATCACACTCAGCCAAGGGACTACATGGTCATAACATCCCACAATTATAACACATACGACATAGACAATTACGGTATGCTTAGGTTTCACAGAAGACAACAACCCAAATAGTTAAGCACGAACTCAGATTTACAGTGTGGATAAATTGGGTTCACAGGACACATAGGAGACACGACTCAGTCCACGGGTTTTCCACTGGTTTTCAGGGTGCATGACAAGGAATCAACGTAGAGGTCGAACATGAACTCAAATGGTTTAGATGGAGGATGCATCGGCTTCTTAGGAAAACATCATGGTTTTCTGGTTTCAGAGCTGCGTGAGGGTATGCAGAGATCAGACGCCCACCACACATGGTTCAAAAAACAGACGGAAGAATGGAGGATGAACCCCCATCACGGCTCAATTCTTGGGTTAAATTGCATGTGCCTAGGATGACACATGTCGCCCATGAAGCTGCATGCACTCCATCAAGTATGTGTTACCTTCTCCAAGAACTTAGGATAAAAATATACCTTTCACATCACTTTGGAATAATAATAAATTATTATTCAAGGACTTAAGCTCTCAATCTTAGCCCCTCTTCCAACCTTTCAACCCCCTCTCCCTTACCCATTCTGTGGAAGCTTAGTCCCCCATCACTCTTTCTTCATGGTCAATCGACATGCAATGATGTTTATATATTATATTAATGATCTACATAATTACATATAAAAAATCAGGCTCCTGGCCTTTAACACCTAGGATCTTTGACCTAATCACTAAATAAGCCTCCTAGCTTATTATAACTCGGCTCACCAGCCTACAAAACATGTTTACAATTTATAAATACAACTGGGGCTTGTCCTTGGGGATATTACAATCCCCTCCCCTTATTTTTTCACCGTCCTCAGTGCAACTTTCACATAACATCAACAAGATTTCCAAAATATTCTAAAAACAAATGTGGGTATTCTGCCCGCATAGCATCCTCATGCTCCCATGTCGCGTCCTCAGGATCGTACCAGGTCCACTATACCTTTACAATCCCTATGGATTGATTCCAGAGATGCTTTCTTTTTCGGTCTAATATGCACACCAGATGCACTTGCAAGAAACCTTCTTGCTCCACCTGAATCACATTCCAATCGATTACATGATTAGCATCAAGTATATATATTTCTTAAGCAATGAAACACATTATGTACAGTCATGGATTGAGGAAATGCAAACGTGTGTGTATATATATATATATATATATATATATATATATATATATATATATATATACAATTTTAATAACATTATAACCTGTATACAACATACACAACATACAATAAATAGAGAATTGGTACTTATCTTTTGATTGAGAAGACCTCCATATCACATGGTCTAGATCAAGGTACCAAACCTTAGCATCACTCCAACCAATGATCTCTCCTTCCCCACATGCCTGTCCCACCCCAGGAGTGTGCACCTTCACTGTCACACAGTCCATCAGTCGTTACACCTCCCTTTCCTTGGGCTTCAGCAACAGGCCGGACCAGAAGTCTTAGATCACCGTGGCTCCTAGAGTTCCAACTGCCCTCAGATATTTCCAATCAACATCTTCCCCGAGCTACTCTTTGTAGTCAACATTCTAACTTTAATCCACATCATCTCATCTTCATCACCCACATGAAATTATCATGAGAAAACATAAAAGAATTCATTTAGGAACTCCAATTAGTTCGAAAGGGAATTCAACTTTTATCCCCAAAACATGAAATTCTATTTCATAAATCATCTTGGTTTTTTCCAAATTAGGATTGCAACCTTCCTTGTGGTTTTCCACAAGCACCAAACTGCATATTATTTTCCTGCAAGGCTTCATCTTGCATACTGCCAACAATTGTCAGTATTTCTTGTACATCATAATTCAATTGCAATATGTACAGAACCATATGCAGCGAACTTAGAATTGCCAGCACCTAGCAATTCAATCACCATTACCAAACAACTTAACCAAATAGAATGACTCATCATTCTATGCATATGCATGTTCATAATTAATAACAGTGAGTTTATTATTTCAATTTTTTGAACATAAAATTTTCTATAGTCTCTATTCTTGTGACTACCTAGCTTGCAACTTTCCTATTGCAATGTTTAACAGTTCCTAAAATGTTCTCAACTTCCTGAGTTAGCGACATTTCAGCCATTAGTATAATTATTTCCATGCCAAAAACATATATACATGCACTCACAAAATGCATTCAACAAAGTACATTTAAGTATACAATTGCATCATGTATGAGTGCAACTCTGCCCCTTACTAGACACAAGTACAACTCTCAATGCCTATTTATTCAGTACACCCTTGTATTGATTTACATAATTCTCTTTATCTCAGTCATGTATCTCATTATCCATAAGTTGGAATTCTGGCCAATGTGTTGACACATTCTCCACACACTTCCTATTGTATTCCCAATTAATTGGATGCCTTCCTTTTCGACCCGAACACTACACCAAGAATATAATTCCGTGGTGTTCATTAGTGTTAGCAAAAAGTTTGCAGCCCGAGTTTTATTTAAAATTAGGAAGCTTTTAGTACCTGTATGGCTCATAACCTTTCCATATCCAACCAGGTCCTGGTCTCATACATGACTGGATTATTGGCATTCATTCCTATAACCAATTCTTATCTTTAATTATTTGGTTATCACCCCATAACCAAATTAACATGACATTCTACTATGTCAGTGTGTGCATTCAGAAGCTAAAAATATTTGAATTAATATAGGCCTCTAGCCTTTACCACATCCAGTGGTATGAAATCAATAATATAACCCTATGATTTTATAAAATAAATTTCGCTGAAGAAACTCTTACCAAAATTTCCTTTCAACAATTATGCAAAAAGAGTGATAAAAACGCATACCTGCATGACTACCATTAATAAATTTTATACTACTTGAAAATCTGATGGCAGTAGAAGATTTCATGCTTCTTTTATCAAACTTATAACCAACACTTTAGCTCTTCGTTTCTTCCCTCCTTATGCAACAACATCACCAACAACACTTGCAAACACGCAAGCATCCTTTCCTCTGGCTGACCCAACCAACCATAATCATACTAGCTGCAAAAGAAATTGCAACAAATTCTTTCTCCCTATAAAACTTTTTCTTGCTGATCCCAGAAGTATTCAATTCTTCCCAGATTCATGAATCTTCTTGTGCTCTCATTGTTGTCACTGTACATGACTATTTATGCTCTAAGCACTTTCGACACAGTGCCCCTACCTCAGCGGGGTCTGCTGACGTCCCAGTCAAAGGATCTTTTAAACTTTTGAGTCGCATTGACTCTTCGGGCTCGTGATTGAACCCAAAAAAATTATACACAAGTGTTCTTTCCTTCTGTGTGCAGGTCCTAACAGACCAATGGGTTAGTCCTCCACGCTTCCAAAAATCCAAGTTTCAAGTGCTAGCCCCTTTTTTCATTAGCCCTTTCCTTCATAAGACTATGGGATATGACCTCACATAAGTGTGTGATTGCGGGCATGAGAAAGAGTGGTTTTAGACCAACCTTCTTTTCACCCTGCAATTCAACTCCAACTGCCACATATCCTTTTTCTAAAAACGTGGTATAAATTGCGGCCCGCTCTCAGATTTTTAACATCTGAGCAAGTTTTGGCCCCATAATCCAGCTTGTCCGTCGATATCCAATCCCATGGAAATGATCCAAGATCAACGGTTGTTATCTATCCTCCTTCCACACACGATCCCATATCTACACGATCTTTCGACATGTAGCTCCCTTCTAAATCAACGACTACGGTTGATTCTGGCTCTTTGGCCCTCGGGAGTTTCAACTGTCAACTATCTGCTCTTCCCGTATGGAAATATTCCGGAGTGGAAGATCTAATGACACCTGTCCTCAACAATCAGATGGTTTTGATGAACTCCGACTCTCCGGCCTTCGGGAGTTCTCACGTCTTCATAGACACAAATCTCTAGAGTGAATTTCCCCGGAGTGACAGATCTTTTGCCATGCATCCTCTCCAAATCAACGACCCTGATTCTCTTCGAGACTTTGAGACTTTGGCAAGTCCACTCTTTCTGACCAAGACCAGATCAACGGTCCTTCGACCTCCTCTTCGATCAATGATCGATATCTCCTTCGGGACTTAGTTTCTTTCACCCTCTTCTTTCCTCCGGAGTGCTCCGCTCCTGGAGTTCTAGATCTGGCACCGCATGTCCTCCTTCACATCGACGACTCTCGTCGTTTCGGGACTTCAACGCTTTGGGATATTTCGAAACACAACTTCTCAGAAACCCAGGAGTACGATCCTCCAAAGTTCATGATCTGGTGGCACCTGTCCAACCCAGATGAACGACTCCCAGCTGCTTCGGCTGTTTGGGCTTTGACGATTTCAAACTTTCGTCCTTCACGTTCTCCTGAAGTGTTTTCACTTGAAACTGATGGATTTCTGCACAAGTCCTTTCAGATGATGGATGGTCCCACATCATTTCGGGACTTCGGGACTTTATCAAGTCCACTCTCCCTTTTTCCTTGGATCCTCCTTAGAGGTGACCTTGGGCGGTGACCTCACGCAAACAAGCGATTGCGAGCACACTCAAAGGTGGTTTGAGACCAAGCTACTTTTCTTCCCGCAATTCACCTTGACCCTACATGCGTCCTTCCTCCAAAACCATGGTTTGGATTGCGGCCCGCCCTCAAATTCGTAAATCTCAAGCACCTTCTATCCTTGCAATGCAAGGTGACCGTCGATCTCACGATATTGATGATGCTTCTAAACGGATGACCGAGATCTACCTCCAACAGTTCAGATAACCCTCTCCCAGATTGACGACTGGGGTCGTTCCTCCTCATGAGCTTTTGACTCCTTCCGACTTGGAAGAGTTTGTGGATATTCAAAGGTTTCGGCCTTTGAACTTTCTCCTACGAGTCTGCCTCTTGGATCTCGTCTTCGCTCTCATAAACATTATCTATTCTGAGCTTTAGAACTTAGAATAACTTTGACTCCTATGCACTCTTGCGTTATCTCTTCTGAGATTTTCGATTTACTTAGTCTCCTAAGGGTCTCGACCCTTCTGTTTCCTTTCAAAGGAAAAATTCGTGCCCTCCTGGCAACCTTTTGCTCAAAGCACACCTTGGTGAGCGTTTTCTACAGAGTGTTCAACAACTCTGTGAGTATCTTCCTTTGATACTCTTCTCCTTGAAATCAATAAAGAGTTCTCTCTGTGCACACTTGCACTCACTCGATGCCTGCCTGGTAGAGCCCTACAGAGTTCTCAGTGACTCTATCTCTCTTTGAAATCAACAAAGAGTTCTTCATGTGCACTCCTTGCACTTCTACTGATGAAGGTTCAACGATATCTCTCCTGAGCTTATCTAAGGTTAACTTAGCTCTATCAATGCACTCCTTGCAGGCAATGTGCACTGCTTGCACTAAAAACCTCAAAGAAGAGAAACAATTGAAAATTATTCAATAATTCACCAGTTTATGCATTCAAAGCAATCCGATTTAAGAAAACGCTCAGATTTCATTTTCTTTCCGAGCTCTTCTCTGCTCTATAATAATTTTTGGGCACTAGCCCCTTTCTCTCAGTCCCCAACCCACGCAACCATGGGTCATGACCAAGTGCTAAATCGATAAGCGCTTAATTGGGCTTTCAGCTTCATAAGTTTTCAAAGCACCACACAACAATCTCTCGCAGTTTTGGATTACCAAACTTGCGAAGTAGGGAAGATCAACTGTCCACGTCTACTCAACATTTGACAACTGACACTCACTATGGAAATTCAGGTGTCTGAGTTCTGGAATTTCGAGGTTTCGGGACTTCGAAAGATTTCACATCTGCGCATCTGAACTGTTATTCTCTGAACATTCCCAATCACCTTTGGTGACATCATTACGTCACATCACTTAATGATTTCCAATTGTAGGGGGCATGCAAAGGTGGTTTGGAGTAACCTGCCTTTCATCCCGCAATTCTTCTTACGCTAACACGTAACCCCTCGGTGAAACCACGGTTTGGATTGTGGGACCGCCTTGGAGAATTAACTCCCGTGCAGCTTGTGTCCCCGCAATGCCTCCTGGCCGTCGATCTTGATGTATCGTGATCAACGCCAATGTGGGTCCTCTGAACTTTAACTATGTTATGTAAACTCGGCCCCACTAGCCCTGCTCATATGACAAGCCACATGGCAGAATACTAGCGGTTGACTCGTGGCCCAATCAGATGGGTGTCACACGTCACGTTCCATATGGAATTTCAAACTTCTACGGGTTCAAAACCGACTGACACGTGGCACACAACTCATGTGTCTATGTCAAACCAAGTGACATCACCATGCCACGTCACTTTGGAGTTTCAGACTTCAACCCTTCTCTTGTTTCTGGCATCAGATTTCACTAAAGTCGAGAAGTTCGAAGGGCTTCCAGGTTAACCCTTATGCACCTTCCCCAGATCTGACGGTCGTAAGGGATTTTCCTTCCTTCCAAATAGATCCTACTGCGCAGAACAAACTCTTTTACTATGCAGATTTCCAAAGGAATTCATGGCTAACTGTCTTGCAAGATTACCAGATCTGACATTCATGAAGGATTTTCCTTCTCCCGAACAGATCCTAATGTCCACATTACTCTGCGGCCCAATACCACATCTATCATGGTTTTACAACACCGCTACTCCTCCTAAGCTTCGTAACACGACCGAGGTAACTTTTTGGCACTCAGGAAGGTTATGAGGTTCAAAATTAGTCCTCCAGACACAATTTCCTCTCGAAACCTTGGGTCCAATGACCACTTACCCAACCCATCCAGGCTCCGCGTTGAAACCTTGGTTCAGAACTTGAGTTTTGTCTACTTCGACAACAATTCTTTCGAAAATTTTTCTTCATTTTCCACTAACATGGCCCATCCAGGCTCAGTGTTGAAACCATGCTCTGATACCATTTTGTAACATCCCCGACCACCAACAGGCCGGGAAATTCTATCTACACAACCTTAACTTCACCTTTAAAGATCTGATACCATTTTGTAACATCCCCAACCACCAACAGGCCGGGAAATGCTACCTACACAACCTTTTAACTTTGCCTTTAAATCTCTGATACCATTTTGTAACATCGCCCCATCAACAAGCCTGGGCAATGCCACTACTCAGCTCTGACTTAACTGGGATACCAAACTGTAGCATCCCTGACTCTCCACAGAGACTGGGCAATGCCACTACTACGGAATATTCACATATAAATATAATATGCATTAAATCAAATTAACACATTTTAACATAGAGTTAATGTTACCATTCAGATTTAAATAGAATTAACAACAATTCATGCATGCAACGGAACACATGTTAACATTCCAACATTATGCATAACATAAAATTAAGAAGATAAATTATACTTATCTTTCAACTGGAATAACACCACCAACTGCGTGCAAACCTTCCATGAACCTCCCAGCCATAGACCGCGCTTCTCATCACTCTTAGCAGTAGGTCACCCCCAAGATGGGACTAAGCTCCACTGGGCAAGGGAATACTAGGATAGGCAAGGTCAACAGGAAGACACATAGTCTATGAGGATGGATTCTCTCCCAGGAGCCACTTATGCCCATTGCTCATAGACTCTCATTCCCCACATTCCTGTCCCACCTTAGGAGTATACACCTTCACTGTCATCAGGATAGTCCTTTGGCTGCTAAAAATCCCTTGCCTTGGGCTTGAGCAACAGGCTGGACTAGAATTATCCAATCTCTCTGGCAGCTACAGGACCCCTTCCAGGAGTTCTCACTTCCTCCGTGCACTCTCTCACCTGGAGATAGTCGCTCACAGGCATGACAACCTGCCTCTTCAACCACAACCACCTCCTTCACATGGATAGAGTGTTGCACACAAGCCTGACAACCTGCTTCTTCAGCTTCATTCCAGCATAAGGAGGACAATAGTAAGGCTCAACAAGGAACAAATGACGGTAGCCAATCACACTCAGCCAAGGGACTGCGTGGCCACAACAACCCACAGTTATAACACACACGACATAGACAATTACAGTATGCTCAGGTTTCACAAAAGACAACAACCCAAACAGTTAAGCAGGAACTCAGATTTTCAGTGTGGATAAATTGGGTTCATAGGACACACAGGAGACACGGCTCAATCCATGAGTTTGCCACTGGTTTTCAGGGTGCGTGACAAGGAATCAACGTAGAGGTCGAACACAGACTCAAATGGTTCAGACGGAGGATGCGTCGACTTCTAAGGAAAACATCATGGTTTTATGGTTTCAGAGCTGCGTGAGGGTATGTGGAGATTAGACACCCACCACACACGGTTCAGACCGCGGACGGAAGAATGGAGGACGAACCTCCATCATGGCTCAATTCTTGGGTTAAATTTCATGTGCTTGGGCTGACACATGTCGCCCATGAAACTGCATAAATTCCATCAAGTATGCGTTCCCTTTTCTAGGAACTTAGGATAAAAATATACCTTTCACAACACTTTGGAATAATAACAAATTATTATTCAAGGACTTAAGCCCTCAAGATTATCCCCTCTTCCAACCTTTCAACCGCCTCTCCCTTACCCATTCTATGGAAGCTTAGTCCCCCATCACTCTTTCTTTGTGGTCGGTTGACACGCAACGATGTTTATATATTATATTAATGATATACATAATTACATATACAAAATCAGGCTCCTGGCCTTTAACACCTAGGCTCTTCGGCCTAATCACCAAACAAGCCTCCTAGCTTATTATAACTTGGCTCACTAGCCTCCAAAACATGTTTACAATTTATAAATACAACTGGGGCTTGTCCTTGGGGATATTATAGCGATGATTGGTCGACTACCTCCTAGACTTGGAGGCCCCTTAGATGGTGGGGCGCCTCCAGCTGACAGAGGACCTGGGGGGGAGCTCTGGGGGCAATGTGAGTGCTGATTTTTGTATGTATAGGCTTGGGAGCCCGTTTTTGTATAGGGTATTTTATACCCATTTTTGTACTCATAAGGATCGGGGTATTCATGGGCCTACAGGCGATTGTACATGTGAATTTTTTTAAACACTGATGACCTTCGTGATATATATATATATATATATATATATATATATGGATATATTTTTTTATCATGTGTGTCTCTATGCCTTATGTTTTTATGTATGATGTCTTTTCTATGGGTTGCGATAAATGTATGATGTTATGTATAAAATGTTGTTTAATGTGATAAATGCCAATCTAATACTAGGTTAGCCATGTGATATTCTACTTGATTAAGTTGTCTTGGAATATGTGTAAATGTGATGGAATCAAAGTTGCGAGATAGGAGTCTAACTTGCAGGTATTTGCGAAAGAGGTAAGGATCGTGAACATGATATACATTGTTGAGTTGCAGGATGACAAACTGAGAATCTAATAGAACGCTAAGATGATGACTGTGGCAGTGACTGGCTTCGATGAGGAGACCAATGACGACATCGTATTCAACTTGGTTGTTGGTGGTCGAGCCCAAACATATGCCACTGAAGTGGAGCAGGACATGTGAGGGAGAATAGAGGGCCCAAGCAGCCGAAGCAAGATTTTGGGTCCAACGGATGGCACCGTCAGCGTAACCTATGTGGTAGGATGATGGATAATGCATATGTCAATAACATGGATGATATATCAGACATGAGGAGTGGTGGCGAAAAACATGGCTAAAAACTCTACGAATGTGTACAAAGAAAAACCTAAGGTAGGGGGGCTACACTTAGGCATAAAACTTCTTTAAGTACAACTCGTTGACGAATTCTTTGAGAGGGTAGCCATATGGAGAGGCCAATATGTAGGTTCCTTTCATGAGGCAGTGTTGGACGATGTAGGGTCCATGCCATAATGACTTGAATTTCCCATGACCGAGAGTATCATGGGCAATATTGTAGGCTAACATGAGATCACCTTCATTAAATGAGCGAAGGTTAACATGGCGATTGAAGGTGGCTTTGGACAACTTTTTAGTTTCCTAATTATGTTGTAATGAAGATCACTGATCTTCATCAAGCGACTCTAAGGTTAGCAGGCACTACTCCATTGGAGCGGTGTCAGGTAATATCTCATTGGCAATGCATAATGTGGGGATTTTGCACTTGATAGGAAGGGTGGCTTTGATCCCATGGACGAGGTGGAATGGTGTAAAACCTGTGGCAGTTTGTGTGATAAGCCCATAAAGTGGAAAACAACATATGATTCCAGTTGGTCTTATGTTTGTTGATGGTATGTTGTAGCATGGTTTTGACGACTTTGTTGACAACCTCGACTTGTCCGTTGGACTGAGGGTAGTATGGGGAGGAAAACTCAGGGAAGAAGCCTAAATTTGAGGAGATTTATGCAAATATCTTGTTTTCAAAGTGTTTACCATGATTAGAGACTAACTGTATTGGGACTCTGAACATGGTATTGACGTGGTTGAAGAAAAATTGCATTGTTGTGGCAACGATGTTGTTAAATGTGGGCATGGATTTGACCCACTTGGTAAAGTAATCTACTGCCACGACAATGTACTTGTGTCCATTACTGGATGGAGGATGGAAAGTCATGAAGTCTATGCCCCATTTACAGAAGGGGTTGACTATGATGAATGGATGTAGAAGAGTTGGCGGCGCTCATGCTTTGTTTGCATAAAGATGGCATTTGTCACATTGCTTGACAACGTGGATGTAGTCATGAAACAAAGTGGGCTAGAAGTACCATGCTCGAATGATTTTTTTGGTAGTGCACATACCCGAGAGGTGACCACCGTAAGCACCACTGTGGCAATCATTCAAGACCCGGTCAACTTCGTTGATGGTAAGATATCGCCGAAGAATGATGTCAACCCTGCATCGATAGAGAATATCTTCGATGAGGAGGTATCGGGGGGCCTGATGGCGAATGCGTCAACGATCATCTCGAGAGAGATGAGACCCAAACTTCTATTTGTGAAGGTAGATGAGGAGATCATTGTACCAGGGGTCATCTGAGGGGATGAAGAAGAGGTGTTCTTTGGGGAAATCCTTGTTGATAGGGGAAGGTTTAGTGTCCGAGGGAATAGTCATAAAGAGTTCGACGAGGACAAACAATTTATTTTTTGGGGGAGCAGAGAAATCTAGATCGTATTCTTGAAGGATAGCAATCCATCGGAAAAATTTACCATTAATCTATCTTCGACTAAGCAGGTACTGTAGGGGGATAGAATATGCTATGACCTTGGTCGTTCGAAGTAGAATGTAATGTCATAGTTTTTAGACTGCGAGGACAACTACTAACGCCAGTTTCTATTCATGATTATACTTCAAGGTTGGCTCTAAAAGGTTTTTACTAATGTAGTAAATGACATGTTCACGCCCATCATCCCCTAATTGGATGAGGAATCCTGCCACCGGGACAGCTGAGGCTGACAAGTGGAGGATGTAATCACGATCATAGTCTGGGGGAATAATCAAAGGGGCATTGGATAGGGTAGATTTTA
The DNA here is from genome assembly GCA_009831015.1 of Picea engelmannii. Lineage (NCBI taxonomy): Eukaryota > Viridiplantae > Streptophyta > Pinopsida > Pinales > Pinaceae > Picea > Picea engelmannii. The sequence goes on along the minus strand of ML789694.1, from coordinate 272,200 downwards.
AATCATCAAAAGTTGTTTGAGCATGTTTGTCCCATTGAAATGGGATATCATGTCGTAGTAAGCAAAGAAAACAATGTGCGCGAGTGGTGTAGTCTGGGACAGAGCGAGATAGGAAGTTGGTTTTGCCTTGTAGGCTTTATAGTTGACGTAAATTCCTCGTTCATGGAATTTATGTGATAGCTTGGACCTTGAGGGGGTCCACCGTGATGTCGTGTTGGGAGACAATGAACCCAAGGAGGTGCCCGATAGTGACGCAAACGACACACTTGAGGGGGTTTAAGCGGATATTATATTGGTGACATCATTGGAAAATGATGAGTAAGTCGTCTAAATGTTGGGTTTGATTTTTGGATTGAGGAGTGAGGTCATCCAAATAAGTAAGGATGGTGCGAGAAAGATCATGAAAAACATAGGTCATGGCCCGCTGAAATGTAGCACCAATGTTTTTGAGTCCAAAAGGCATGACGCGATAAGAAAAAGTACCCCAAGGGGTAGTAAAAGCGGTTTTGTACTGATTTGTTGGATGGATTTGAATTTGATTATAGTTGGATAACCTGTCCATAAAGGACAAGGCTTCATAGTCGACACAATCATCGATGATTTGGTCGATGAACGAGGTTGGGGAATTGTCTTCGGGACAAGCATGGTTGAGATATCGAAAGTTTGTGCAGACGGGAATAGTTCCATGTTTTTTGTTAACAAGGATGGGGTTGGATACCCACATAGTGTACACAATGGGGTAAATGAAACCAACAACGCGTAACTTGTCAATTTCAGCTTTGATATCCACGGTAGCTTTGGATGGGTGTAGGGGGCATTTCTTTTGACGAATTGGGGTGACATCTGGCCATGTGTCGATTCGATGTTCGACGATAGAAGGTTTGAGGCCAGGAATCTTCGTATATGACTAGGAAAAATTATCCTGGTATTCCTAAAAGAGAGCTTTGTAAGCAGTGAGTTATTCATGGGAGCATGCAGTGCCAATGGTGATTTCTTCCACAATTCTCAATTTAAGGGAAATGCCAATTTTGACTGTGGGGGAGATGTTGGCCATGTTTCCTTCTTTAAAAGAATATGGGGCAGGGATAGGGTTTTTGAACCAGTATATATGCCCTGAAGGAATAAAATCCTTGGTTTCAATTGCGCACATGGAGGTTTGGATAGGAGGTTGAAAGGCCTCTCGTGAAATAAAAAGTAATCGGTGATGGAGTGCATTCCATGGGTAATTGGGGGTAGTGAGTTCCTCTAGGATATCTTCATCGTTGTGAAAAACAAGGATGATTTTAGGGGCTAAATTTCTCTCATGGGCTAATTCTCCATGGTTTCCCCCCCAAAAAAAATTGCTATTCTAAAAATGTTTAGCCCAAATTCTATAGGATAAAATTATTTTACCTTAAAAACCGCTAAGATTTTATAAAAACTATATAAAATCCTTAGAAATTTGAATATTTTTACAAAAATATCGCCAAAATAGAAATTTGAATATTAGTAAGATTCACCAAATTTTCTACATTTTAAAATAAATTTCCATCCTTAAAATCATCCATGGTGAAAAATGTGAGAATACAAGGGATCCTGGGAGGTAAGTGTTATTGTCCTCAAGTGTTGAGGACGTAAACATGATATCATGTACATGGTGCAGGGGACCGCTAGACATAAAGTGAATGTCTCGATACTGTGGAGGGTACCTCGTTCGCTCAGGGACTAACAACGAAATATATTGAATATCAGTAATGTGAGCCTCAGTAGGGAGTGGCTGAGGGGGCTCTGGCCGAGATGTTTGGCATACTGCAACTAATGTTTGGTGAAATTGAGGTAGAGATGGGAATGATGGGTGTAGAGGCCATATTTTGAACAGATGGCACAAGTGAATTTGGTTCACAACCCTTTATTATGTGTGGTTGAGGACTCCATAGTAGTAGTGGATGTACCTGGTGGAGTGGCGACCAATGTGGCTTCTCTAGGGAAATGGATCAGATTGCGTAACTCTGGAAGAGTAGGACATATGTTAGTGGGTTGTCCTTCTCTTTCGCATAGTGCACAAAGATGTTGAGCTTGGGGAGGAAGCGGAGTTGTGGGATCACTCTTCTTTCGTATGCTCCTAGTGGTGGTGGTGTTGTTGCTAGTTGGGGGAGGGGGTGGTGTGGCAGGAGCCTGTATTGGGATATGCATCGGTAATCCCTCTGTCTGAGGAGGGAGAGATGGCGTAGGGACCATCGTGGATGGATGGAGATACCATATAGGGATGGAAAGAACCATGTTTGGAAGGGTGAGAGTAGCAGCTACCTGGAATGCTTGGACTCCAAGTGTGGCATAGAAAAAGGGAATTTGGGTAATGGCTTGAGGGAATATATCCCAAACCAGAATTTTCCCCTGGAAGGGGGGGGGGGGAATCTGGGATAAGTGGTGTAGTGAGGTTCTCAGGGAATTCCTAAGGTAATATTTCTCCAATTGGTGGAACTTCAATGTGGGTAGGGGCCTCTGTGGGAGGAGTATTGTCTCTTATATAAGTTCCATTAGAAGATACTACACACACTTTTGTTGAAGGGTGTAAGAGATATGGTTCTCCATGATATGCCCCCAGCAAGGAGGAGTCCTTGAAAATTATGGGACCCATGTCGATGACCAAAAAAGAATTTGAGCTAGTGCGAACAAGGGGGAGAATGTTATCAATGTTGGTGGAATGATTAGGCTCGTAATGTGTAAGTTGGTCGATGGTGACGATTTTCCCATTGTGGGGGAATATCATTGTTCGAAACACATAAGAGGCTACTGACTTCATAGCATACATGTAGCTACGTCTGAACAAGATGTTGTAATCAAGTGGGGCATCGATAATTTCAATGTCGATTAAGATGATTTTTCCCCCAAGTTCTAAGGGGACATTTTGGAAGATCCCTTCAGGAGATGATGGTCGACCGTCATAATCTCTCAGGGTGATGGCGGATGGTACTAGCTCAAGTGAGCCAAGTTTTTTACATACTAATTTGGACATGATTCATGTGGATGCACCTTCATTAATGATACACCGATGAACTATGATGTTCTAGATATTAATTGGTATCTGAAAATCTACCAGTGTAGGGAGGCGTGGTTCTCCACTACCTAGATCAAAAGTGATGAGTCTAGTATCAACTGGGTCGACTACCCCTAAGGCGTAAAGCAAAGATTTTCACTGAGTTGGACAAGTTTTGGAGGATCTCCAATATAGACATGGTTGCAGGAGAATGTGCTAATTCATCGACTAGACTGTAGTTATGGGCTACCCTAGCATGAGGGCTCTGTACGTTCTGTCATAATGACATACGGGGTATACGAGGTTTTGGTTCAATGGTAGGGTATGGAATCATCAATGGTTGTCTGGTTGTAGCCAGAGCTACTTCTAAGGTGGTTGGGGTAGATTCAGGGGGGATATTGTATTGATGATCGTGTGTTTGCAGAAGAATCTCTTCTTCGATGGTAAGGAGGATGTTGCGATCGATCAAATTTCCAGGTTGATTGGGACCTCAGTTTTGATACTGCCCCATTTGGGGTGGAGTAGGGCATACTTCATGTTGGGTATTCATCACATCTTGGTGTGAAATATGGTTTTTCAAAATGACCAAAGGTGGTGGTTGCAAATACTGTTGTGGGGCCTGCTGAGGGGCAGACAGTGCTGGAAGACGTTGCACATTCATGGATTCTTTCATCCATTTGAAATAAAAAATTTGGGGGCAGTGGTGTGTATAATGTCCATACTCACCACATGGAGCACAAGGGAGGTTAGTTATGAGGTTATTGTTCTTCCCTTGTCGTGGTTGATTGTTATTGGTTCCCCCTTAGGGGTTTTGGTTGCCCTGATTCTGGTTTCCCTCAGTGGGATGGTTTTGTTCGGGTTTATTTCCTCCTAGTCCCAAGCTGTTATTTTCTCGGTTTTTTCCTTTCTTCTTGAAATTATTCGGTGGATGGGACGGATTTTCCATATTCAATTGCTCATATTTCTGAAGCTATTGGATGATAGAGGGTTGAACAAATTTAACGTCGACATGTGGTTGTCCTGGTGGAGGAGAAACCCGTTGTGGAGGGCCAGGAAATGGAAAATATGGATTGTTTTGTGGAGACAATCCATATGTTGTGTAGTAAGTTGAAGCACTTCCACCACTGCTAAGGTTATATGCGGGGGTTGAGGGTGAACTCATACTTGTTTGAGAGACTAGATGCATCATGGGTACCGGTGAAGGTCCACCCATTGGTGGAGGGGTAGTAATAGGATTTGTCTGCTAGTGAGTGGGAGGAGGGTAATAAGACATTCCTCCATATGATTGTGGATATGGATGTTCCATATAAGTGGGTGACAGGTGGTCGTAAGGGTTGATATGGGTCATAGAACCAATCAACCCATCCACAGCGTGGGACATCCCAGGTTTTTCCTAGTCGAATGGTATGGGTCGAGGTGCATCAGACAATACTGTGTATAAGTAGCTTGATTGAGTATAGATGAGGTCAAATTCTTGGGCCTTGTTGATGGCCTCCTCTTCTAACTAAGGAAAATTGGATGCTACATCCTTGGCAATCACATAGACGATTGATTTGAGAAACCAATTAAGACGTTCGTTGGTGGTTTCCGCTTTACACAAACTACATCGTTGACGCCATTGGTCGGATATATTAATAGCAGTGGTTTATTTGAACTAAAAAATAAGTTCTAATCCAGTATCATGATGAACTGGTATTTGGAAAAAGGACAAAAAGGCCTTGGCCAATGATTTAAAGTTCACATGGGACCCTGATTTTTCGTCCACATACCATTTGGCTGATGAACCAATGAGATTTATTTGAAATAACCTTAAGAGGATGGAATCATCCATGATGTTGTTTGATGAGCACCATAAGTGAAAGCACATAATATGGTTGGTGGGATCTTCCCCCGGTTTTCCTTCAAAATTTGGAATATTTGAAGGTAGTTTGCTAGGCATATTGGTCCATGTGGGGTCATGTAAAATGGGATCATTCATGAGTTTCATCAAATCAGGAATGTTGAGAGATGCCAAGTATGGCATAGGAATATTTGGCATAGGATTAGTTCTATCCATCGTGTGAGTAGGTAGTGGACCTGTCCCTTGAGGGGGATTTGGTGGGGTGGTACTTCTCCCTTGAGAAGAAGTTTGAACCCTGCCTCCTTGTGAAGGAGAACTAATGAATGTATGGCCTTGGGAATTTGACCCAAGCAAAGTGGAACCAAGTAAATTTTATCCCAAAATAGTAGAACTCATGGGGGTGTGAGATGGTTGAGTTGGTGAGTTGGAAAGACTAGGGACTCCTCCTAGAATAGGGGGGAGATTCTACAAGCGTCTAGAATGACGGGGATTATGTGGTTCCCCTATGGTTTCTAACTAGCAAAGTGAATGTGTGCAAATGGTGACAAGAGAGAAATAAATGAACAAGAGCCTTGTATCGTTTTGTCCTTCACAAAAATAGAATAACTCACAATTGCATGTAATCAAATGAATGTCATACATAAATAAACTATAAATAAACAAGCATGTGGATGGGTGGATTTTGTCCGCATGGGGGAAAAATAAAAACAAATGCTCGTGTCCTAAAAGACATATCGTCCTTCCTCTCAAATGGCACTGGGCCTTCCAATATCATTCAACAGTGGGGTCTGAAGCCACCAGAAGAGGAACTAGTGAAGGATGAAGTATTCAGTTATAATCAGGGGTAGAGGGTGCATATCTTAAAAGAGCTGGTGATATTTCCCAACAGCCACACAAAATATGATCAAGGTGTGATTGCAACCCACAATCACCACTTGGGTTGATGTCCTAAGTTTTGGCAACTAAGTAAATTGGTAAAAGTGCGACATTTAGATTTTCAGCCTCAGAAATGGGTCACGGGATGGATGCCCTCACAAGATTTGGGTGACTCAAGGAGGGATGCGCAGAACAACCGGACCTCGACCTTCGACCCTTCATAGGTATCTCTTTGCCTTATGTTGTAGGAACACTTGACTTGGAGGATTTGAAAGTTCCCTATTTCTCAACTTCTATTGTTTGAAAATGTAAGAACCTGATAATGGGGGGTTATTTGGATGCCTAGCCTCGAGATCCTACCTAGACTAAAAATTTATTTTGGCACCTCCCGTGGAGGAAACTTTAGTGCGTTATTAGAAAGTTTCTAGATGTCGTGGGCTGAGAGATTGGGGTCATGGACCAACCTCGTTTGATTTTATTGGGTGTGGATAATTTCCAAAGAAGTAGTCGTATCTTTCAAAATTCTTTTGGAGAAACCCTACTTCACCCTCCACTATTCTAATAGAAATTATGTGTGTGAGGAGTGGCTTTTGTGTGCAAGAAAGTGACAAGTGTGCAAAGATTTTAATAAGTTAAGTGTGAGATTCCAACATGTGGACTTCCTATATTCCTTAAAATATTCTTTACCTAGCTTACTATGTGTCTTTCGTACAACCTTGTGGAATATTTAAAACCCGAAAGAACTAGCAATGTTAACATATGGGTCCTTACAAATCCTTTAAACTCCCTAAAATGTTGTCTATACTAAGAAATGTTTTGAAACTATCCTAGATTTGTAAACATGTGGGCATGTATGGGCCCGTTACTTTGATCTTTAAACTTCCCTAGATTGTGATCTAAACTAAGAAAGCATTTTAAGAAACTATCCTAAGACTGCAAACACGTGGGCATATATGGGCCCTTACAAAGCTTTAAGATGTTTTCAAAAAACTAAGAGGAACCTGTTAGCACTCTGTAATTTTCCCAAGGCTGTGGAGGTAGTCACAGAGGCAACACCAAAACCACTTCGATTTAGGGATCTAGCCCTCCAAGACTCAGAGAGGGATATCTCTATCTGATTTAGCTTGATTTGGAATAGGATATTAGGCTAGTTATGAAATGCAATGTTTGGTTTTTGAATTGGTTGGGTTGAAACAACAGAGGAGGGTCATTGGGAAATGGAGTCACAGAGACATATTTAATCAAAGTAGATTCTACAGGGAAACTTACAGGGCAAGACAGGCACCCTAATTGGATTCTGGAGATTGTAGAGTGCTGTGAAAGAAAAAGGTGAGAAGAGAGGATGGTAGCAGAGCAATGAAGAATTTTGGCACTATCCTCTAGCATAAAACATAAAGATTATCCAAAAGCCAGACATAGAGTGTACCTTTAAACAAATTCTGCTCTTAATTTACCATTGAATAATCAGAAGAAAACAATATATAACAGGGGAAAACATATAACAGAAGGACACTTCACCAAAAGATGTGCCACGAGAATCCTGTAAATGCCTTTGTATTATTTCTGCCAAAACCTTTAATGTACACCAGCTCCAAAGCTATACAATGATACCATTCAACAGGGTCCAACCTATTTTACTCTATTAAAAACATATATATAAATAACAAACACAATATTTAGGTTCAGGAGATCGAATTCGATCCTCCTGGCCGAAAAATAACAAGTAAATCCCAAAAATATCTGAACTAAAAACTGGGCCGAATATGATGAAAAAAGGGGTCAACTCAGACATCTATTTCTCCTCAACGTAGACACCTGTGAAAAATCTGAAGGAGGTTATTGTATATCAGTTTGGCTGGAGAAAGAACCTCCTTTGGTTTCTCCAATTTCGTCTCCATCTCGCCGAAACAGCTCCCGCAAAATCGAGACTGAAACAGGAGAAAACGAAATCCTGAAAAATGAGGCTCAAAGATGTCTTCGATTCTCCTTTCTCATGGCAGCTGTGTAAATTCTGGGAGAGATTTTTGTTCTTGATCCCGTTCTAAACAAAAACCTCTCTTGGGTTTTAAAAATTTGTCTCCATTTTCCCGTAATCTCCTTTGGAAATAGACTAGTAAAAAACGTTGCGAAAGCGATTTTTTTTGGGGGAAAGGTGGTATTTCGGACCCCTCTGAGGTGGTAAGTGGTATTGGGAGGGGGGTCCAAAATCACCAGGGGGTGAAAAGTGTCCCTCCCAATACCACATTCCTGGACCCCTTGGTGTTTATGGGACGTGGGGGAGGGGGGGTCCGGAATGTACGGAGAGAAGGTAGGTGAGGACTTAGGATAGTTTTAAATTTTGGTTTTAATTTATTTTTTTATTTTTTTATATTTTATGTTTTATTTGTTTACGTTTTGTTTATTTTTATTTAATATATGTTTTGTTTTTTATATTATATGTTTTATTTTAATTACGTTTTATTTTATTATTTGTTTTGTTTTTTAATGGATATGTTTTATAATTTTGTTTTATTGTTTGTTGTTTATATATTATTGTATTGTTTATTTATATATTAATGTTTATTTTAATTAATATATGTTTTTTATTATATATTTTAATATATGTTTTTTATATGTTTTATTTAATGTTTAATTAATAAACACTAATCTAATTACTAATTCAAGCAACTAACCTAATTATTAATTAATTAATTATTAACTAGTCTAACATATTTTAATTAATCTAATTATTTGTTTATTATTCTAAGTTTGTTTATTCATGCAGGGATAAGTGGCGGGCGAGATGTAGCCAATGGGACAAATAGATAAGGGAGTGAGTGGTACAGAGGTGGATGAAGGATGTAGCAGGGTCATGAAGGATCGGGCAAAATGGATGGAGGGGGAAATGGAATCAACCGAGCCAAATGTCTTCATCACGGGAGAAATGCCAAATAAGCAACTGAAGAGTCAAGTTACCTATGATTATAGGACCCCAGCATAGGCTCCACCTGGGGATGGAAACTCTTTTAGGAGGTGTCAAGAACCACTGAACTCTGAACATGCAGACCGATGCTTTATCCATTGGACTGATCCCAACATCTTATTCTGCAACCTGTACCTGTTTTGATCTTTCAACTGAGACCAAATAAAAAAGAACACTGCTGAAAAAGAGATGCTCAGAATGCTGAGCTTATTCACACTCTCCTATCCTAATCTACTGCAATCACTACTCAACTAGGTAATGGAAAAATGCCAATGCATCCAATCCAACAGTTGATCTAATAACTCTGTTCCTCCACTGTCTTTGATAAAACTCAGAAATAAGTCTGTTACTCATGCTTGAGAATAATTTCCAGCCTGGTCTTCACCACAAAGGATTTGATAAACCTGAGCAATAGGAAAAATACTAGAAATGGAAAAGGATCATGTATTGAAGAATTTCTCCATATATGTATTTACAGGATCAATATAGGCTTGGCCCATCCTTTGATTTTCAACTTCAAACAATTCAACATCATGACTTGATTCTGCACCTATGCCTTATGTGTCCTCCAACGCTTCTTTACATGACTGCAAATGCTCTGATGGGCTTTGTGGTGATCCTCTTACTGAACTAGGCAATGAAGCTGATTGTCTGATCATATCACAATCATAGATGTTTTTCAATACATAACTGAATGTCGAAATAGGCTCCTGACTACACATATCATATAAAATTGCTTCTATGGGATCCTGAAAGGATTGAAAAGATTGCTTCATTGATTCACATGACAGGTTCTGGCTTTCTATGTATTTATCCTTCAACATCTGCTCAAGAATATCCTTCAAAATTTTGAATGAGTTATGATCTAATGGTACAGAATTACATTCCACTGATTCAACTCTCGTTTTGAGCTATGAACTTCCATCATGACTTTGAAAATCAAGGGAGATTAGTGACTGTGATTTTGGGTCTAAAACAGGTCCCGTGTCATCAATGACATCCTTTACTGACTCATCAGAAATTTTTTTCTCTTCACTATTTACAACTGGCCTAGAGATTCCTTTTAAAAATTGGAAAGATGAGAAACATAAGTGTAGAGTGTTTCCACTTACTCTGATATTTTTTGCACTTTGATCATTTATATCATAATTTCTATGCACAGATAGACTGTCTTGCTGGGATTGCAAATGATTTTCTTCTTCCCAACAGTATGCTGCTGATTGCTTTGGAAAATCCATCTGAATGTAATATTCATCATACCAATCAAGCTTGGGTAAATCATCCATGGATTAAATGCCATTGAACATGCATATCATGTCAAGAGAATTTTCCACCATCCTCTAATTTTGAACTTCATCTTCAAATGTATTGTGAATTGAATAAATGAAACACTCATTATCCAATGCATGATACCAAGGATGAGCTGGAAAAAGCTTAGGGACATTGATCTTTGTCCTTTTTGGAACTAATGGAACATGTGGTCTTTGAACAACAAGTTCATCTTTTATACTAATCCTCTGCATCATCTCTCTTACAGTGTTTTCCAGAACCTCTAGTTTCACTTCTGAATATGTCATCCGTTCCTTTTCTATTCTATCTTTCTCTTCTGCCCTTAGCTTGGACCTTTTCTTCAGCAAGTTAGCTTCCACATCAGCTGCAATCTTTTACATTTCTTCAAGGGTTGCAATGTTCCTTTCTCTTAATTGAAATGCTATTTCAGGATCGAAGGCATCTGGGAAATGCAAGTGAGATGATCTTGGGGGTGGCCTTATATCAACAGACATTGCATGATATACCTTATTGAACCTTGCTAAAAACTGATGTACTGTCTCCCCTGGCTGTCTTTTCAAATGGTCATACTCTTCTAGGATGAGAAAGACATTTCTCATGATCACCCATCGATCTAGGAAAACTTGCACAAATTGACGAAAATTGATGATGCTTGCAGCTGTAAGGTTCTTAAACCAATATTTAACTTTACCTAGCAATGATAGGGAAAACATCCTGATACAAACATCGTCTTCTTCCACCTCAAACAGATCAAGAAAAGCCTCAATATTTTGAATGTGTTTTTCAGTAGTGATCTTCACATTTTCTCCATCGAACCTGGGCAAATTATTGATGTAATTGACAGGGAGGTCATGGAGAATAGGAGGTAAATCTAGAGGCATGTATCTGTCTGGGAATTTTACATATATGGGAGGTAAAGTAAGAGGCCTATAATTATCTGAAGATTTAGCAAGAGCAAGAGATGACACACGAGGCTCATGTCTGACTAGGCTTTCTACAGGTGCATCTGGGATGTGCACAGGTGTATGAGCATGTACATGATCTACAATTTGGGGCTTGATCTCTTGAGGCTCATCAATTAACAAGTGGTCAATGCAATCTTCGACAATGTACTTTTGATTAGATTTAGAATAAGATAGAACATAATTACAGATAAAGCCAAAGATGTCTTGAATGCAATTTGGGCTTGAGTACCTGATCTTTCTATGCTGCTTGGTCATGCTTCAGGTTCTTCCTCCAGTGGAGTCTTTGAGTTGGCATTGTTCTGGAGTTGATTGGAGTCGCTAGGTGAAATATTTCAGCCTTCTTGTGTCTAGTCACTATCCACCATCAGTGCTCAGATATGGAACTATAAGTACACTACTGGAGAAAGTCCCCAGTATGGTCGCCATTCTGTTAGCACTCTATAATTTGCCCAAGGCTATGGAGGTAGTCATAGAGGAAACATCAAAACCACTTCGAGTAAGGGATCTATCCCTCCAAGACTCAGAGAGGGATCTCTCTATCTGATTTAGCTTGATTTAGAATAGGATATTAGGCTAGTTATGAAATGCAATGTTTTGTTTTTGAATTGGTTGGGTTGAAACAATAAAGATGGGTCATTGTGCAATGGAGTCACAGAGATATATTTAATCAAACAAGGTTCTAGAGGGAAATGTATAGGGAAAGACAGGCACCCTAATTGGATTCTGGATATTGTAGAGTGGTGTGAAAGAAAAAGGTGAAAAGAGAGGATGGTAACAGAGCAATGAAGAATTCTGGCACTATTCTCTAGTAGAAAACATAAAGATTATCCAAAAGCCAGACATAGAGTGTACCTTTAAACAAATTCTGCTCTTAATTTTCCATTGAATAATCATAAGAAAACAATATACAACAGGGAAAAACATATAACAAAAGGACACTTCACCAAAATATGTGCCACGAGAATTCTGTAAATGCCTGTGTATTATTTCTGACAAAACCTGTAATGTACACCAACTCCAAAGCTATATAATGATACCATTCAACAGAGTCCAACATATTTTACTCTATTACAAACATAGATATAAATAAAAAACACAATCTTTAGGCTCAAGAGATCGAATTTGATCCTCCTGGCCGAAAAATAACAAGTAAATCCCAAAAATATCTGAACTAAAAACTGGGTCGAATCTACTGAAAAAAGGGGTCAACTCAAACATCTGTTTATCCTCAACGTAGAGAAATTTGAAAAATCTGAATGAGGTTATTGTACATGATTTTTTCTGGAGAAAAAACCTCCTTCAGTTTCTCCAATTTCGTCTAAATCTCACCGAAACAGCTCCCGCAAAATCGAGACTAAAACAACAGAAAACGGAAGCCTGAAAAATGAGGCTCAAATATGGATTCTATTCTCCTTTCTCATGGAAAATTTGTAAATTATGGGAGAGGGTTTTTTTCTTCATCCCGTTCTGAACAAAAACCTCTCTCGGTTTTTAAAAATTAATCTCCGTTTTCCCAGAATCGCCTTCAGAAATAGACTGGTAAAAAATGTTGCGAAAGCGGTTTTTTTTTGGGGAAAGGTTTTATTCCGGACCCCCCTGAGGTGGTAAGTGGTATTGGTAGGG
>ML789694.1:240951-259256 GCA_009831015.1 Picea engelmannii | reverse complement strand
GTATGGGGAGAAGGTAGGTGAGGACTTAGGATAGTTTTAAATTTTGGTTTTAATTTATTTTTTATATTTTTTATATTTTATGTTTTATTTGTTTACGTTTTGTTTATTTTTATTAATATATGCTTTTTTTTTATATTATATGTTTTATTTAAATTACATTTTTATTTTATTATTTGATTTTAATGTATATGTTTTATAATTTTGTTTTATATTTTTATTTTATTGTTTGTTGTTTATATATTATTATATTGTTTTGTTTTTTTATTAATGTTTATTCTAATTAATATATGTTTTTTATATGTTTTATTTAATGTTTAATTAATAAACATTAATCTAATTACTAATTCAAACAACTAACTTAATTATTAATCAATTAATTAATTATTAACTAGTCTAACATATTTTAATTAATCTAATTATTTGTTTATTATTCTAAGTTTGTTTATTCATGCAGGGATAAGTGGTGAGCGAGATGTAGCCAACGGGACAAATCGATAAGGGAGTGAGTGGCGCAGAGGTGGATGAAGGATGTAGCAGGGTGATGAAGGATCGAGTGAAATGGATGGAGGGGGAAATGGAATCAACCAAGCTAGATGTCTTCATCATGAGAGCAACGCCAAATAAGAAACTGAAGAGTCAGGTTACCTATGATTATAGGACCCCAACATAACCCTAGGGGGGCTTTGTCCTCTCCTAAATATTTTTCAAGGGAGATGAAATGTCCTTTTAACCACCTTTCTAATTCTCGAGATCACACTAAGGTGCGGGAGAAGAGCATACTTGATGGTCAAAATTAACTTCTAGTCCCAATCTAAGTGATTGTGTATGAAAGCAATAACTTTAACTTAAAATTTTACAAGTCAAATGAGTCATCCATGTGGAAACAAAGAAAAAGAGGAGAATAGTGATTCTTTTTACCCCCAAAATGCCTATGTTAGCTAACCTTTCATATGGGAAAGAAATCTAAGTGGAGTGTAGTTTCCTTACAAAGTTCATGAAAATAAAAATCTGAAGGCTAGGGGCTCTCAAACCATTCATAAAAACCCTTACAATTTTGAAAAATTGGACTTATGCACAGGTTACAGTTCTGACAGGCACACAGAGGGCGCATAATGCGTAGAGTAATGAATCTTGTTTCGTACACAGTGTGCAGAGTGCGCGTCTGTGGGCCTGAAAATCTGTGCACTTCTTGTCACACATCGGGGGAGAAATTTCCAAGTGAAATACTCCTTCCCTAGCTCTAAATTTTGACTTTGGCAGGTTGGGCTACACTGATTTTGATACCTGCAAGTCAAAACAATCAAAATGAAGAGCTCTCAAGGCTCAAATAGGGAGTAATTTGATATCGATCTCCAATATGGTTTTCAATCTGTTGTGTTGGTTTTGTCACTTGGGTGAGAAAAACAACAACACTTGCATTTTTAGATAATCCTGATAAATAAGAAAGAAGTTTGTGAGTGGGTTAGACAAACCAAAAACACATGAAAAAAAAGAAATATAACACAAAACAACTAAGACATAAATGTTAGAAAGCTTGAGAAACTTAGAACCATGAAAATCAAACAATGACCAACATAATGCTACCAATGGATCAATAGATTAGTAAGAAAAACACTGTATAGAAAGGCATGGACTTATGAGTCCCCTCTTCCTCCTTGGGAGGGCTCTTGAGTTCCCTAATTGAGAGCTCTTCTCTCCATACAATGGAAGAAATTCCAAATGGTGAACAAAAACAATTCCTATTCCCTCAAGAGGTGAGTGGAATGGCCTATTGCAATGGTGTTTGAAGGCTTCAAAGAGAAAAGAGGATTCTCAAGGAAGAATTATTGCATCATAAAAATACCTTGAAGATCTTGGTTTCTTAGCACACCCATGGCTCTTATTTATAACATCCATTAATGGAAAAATGTAATTGGTTCATAGTGTGAACAAGGGGCCTTTTATGGCACCCTCTATTGCTTGACCAACCCCAAGCTAGATTTCGCTAAGATATGAGTGTCAAATCGTGTTTGGGGTCAAACTAGAAGTGGTTGAGGGGCCGACAAGATCCAAATGTGGTGTTCATAGAAGTGCATGGCTTTTATCGTAGACAATCGTGCATTTTACACATAGTGTGCACTGAGGGTTGTGTTGGCCTGCGCATACTGTGCACTGTGCGTGCACTTCCTTTGGTGAATTTGCACACTTTGATTTTTGACCCAATTGTATAGTTTTTTGCCTTTTGATGGACTTTAGTGTTGTAGGTGGACTAATTGCTGCTGGCATTGACATTTTTATTCAACCATTGTGTGCAATGTTGTAGACTATTTTTCAGTGATAACAGTAGGCATTACCACCTAGTACCTTATTTAACACTTCAAAAGGACCATACCGCAAATCCTTGATCTTATTACCAAGACCCTTTAGAATTTATGTGTTTACATACAATTGATCTATGTCTCCCACCTTGAATGTCTTCTAAATTTTTTGCTAATCATGTTGGGCCTTGTACTTTTCCTATGACTTCTTTAATGTATCTTATACTTGCAAATGGATTTGCTTGATCTTATCAATGAAATTTTCATCCTAGAATGCCTCCCCTATGGAATCCTCCCTCACTGATTGTTGTCCATATACAACATCTAAGGGAAAAGGTGGAAAATAACCAAAACAAGTTTCAAAAGGGCACTTATTTGTAGAAGTGTGGACAGCTTTATTATAATATTGTTGAATATAAATCAAAATTTCATCCTTGGTCCTTGGATTCTTATAATTATAACTCATCAAAAGATGAACCAATGCCTTATTCACTACTTTGGTTTGCTCATATGTTTGTGGATGGAAAATTGTAGATCTCTTCAACTTGGTGTCCATCTTCTCCCAAAGTGTAGTCCCAAAGGCACTAAGAAATATGGTATCTCTATTTGAGATGATGCTCCGTGGTATCCTTAAGTGCACCCAAACCTTTTCAAAGAACATGTTTGTTTCATATTATTCCTTGATGGTATTTTTATAAGGAAAGAGAATGCACATATTGTTAAACCTATCAACTACCACAAACATATAATCATTTCCGTTTTTTGTTATTGCAAAACCACTAATGAAATCCATGGAGATGATCTCCCATAGTATAGAAGGTACAAGTAAGGGATGGTATAAACCTTGCTTCCTATCACTGGGTTTGTTGGTATAACAAAGTAGGCATCTTCTAATAAAACAAGCTACATCTTCTTTCATTGTATGTCAATACACATACCTTTGTAAGTTGGAAATTGTCTTCCCAACGCCAAAATTCCTTACAACTTTGTAGGTGTGAGCCTCTCTAATAAGTTGCAATCTTTCACCTTTAGGAATATAGAGCTTTTCTACCTTCTATAGCAACCCATATCGGAGATGATAGTCAACCTTATCGTCACCTTCTTCTACATAAAATTGGCCTTGTAGCTACTAAAACACCTCTTTAACATCCTCATAGTATATGTATGCCTCTTTATATGAATCATGGGTGAAAAGCTCCATGTGCACAAGATTTTCCAAAGCTATGATATTGGATGCAGGTGACCTTCAAAGCATGTCTACCAACTTATTGGTGCCACCCATCTTACATTCTATTATTATATGAAATTTCCATAAAAACCCCATCCACTTGCAGTATTTGGTTTTTTAAAGCTCACTTTTGGCTTGAAAATACTACAATAGCTTCTTACAAATGTGAATGATGTTATCCTAGCCCACTTGATAGTTCTTCCAATTCTTAATAACTTGAACTAGAGAATAGAGTCATTTGTCATAGGTAGGGTATTTCAGGACTCCACCATTGAACATTTTAGGACAATAACATATCGACTTCCCTCCCTGCATCAATACCTGTTAGATAACATAGCCAATTCATTTGTCTCCACTTCGAAATGATTATGTAAATTGGACAATTGAATAACTAGTGCTTGACTAATATTTCATTTCATTTTCAAAATCTTTCTGTTGATTCTTTCCCCATTGGAAACTCTTGCCACTATCTATTATGGCACAGAGTGGTGCAACCACAATTTAAAAGGATGCTATAAAATTCTATAGGTATTGTGTTTCCCCCACAAATATCCTAACCTCAGTGACATTAGTAGGATTAGGCCACTTGTGGATGACCTCCATATTCATGAGATCTATCTTGAGTTCCCCTCCATCAATTACAAAGCCCAAATACACTAAATATTACTAAGTAAATTGACATTTCTTAAGGCTTTCCACATGCCTCATAAACTATCTCAGGTTTAAAGAGCATTACTTGCCTCCTTAAATGGTTATGTAGACCTCCTAGATACTTGAGGAGTACATTTGGGTTCTTGGGAGATATACCAAACATAATGGCTTGTTTTATGAACACGACAGTGTACTCTTGCACACTCTACTCTTTGTTTAGGTGGAATTAATGCCAATGTATCCAATTATCCTCTTTCTTCCCAATAGGGTAGAAATGACATTTAATGAGGGGTTTGAAAGCCTCCCAGTTAGTTACTAGGGGACCACCCTCCAACGTAAGCATATTTGTTTGAATTTCCCACCATTGATACAACTTAAAAAAATCAATCTAACCTTCGTAGGGTTTGATTTCCACTTTTTCTTCAACTTTAAATAGAGAATTGGAAGAAGTGATGGCACTAGAACTCAGTCTCTCTTTCTTTGGATCTTTTTTTAACTCAATTGACAGGTCTTCGTTATCTCTATATTTCTCTCCCGAGCTAGCTTCTAGGTTAGAGATACCAAACGCCCCAAAAGGTCCAAACCTTCCCTCTAGAGTTGCATGAGAATGGCCATGTTATGGGAGATGTCAATGGCTTGTGATTCCATCTTTGAAAATCTCTCCTCTGACTCATCACATGAATTGTTGTTGTACTCATTTTCCATGGCTAGGGTTTTGAGATTTATTTCTTACAAGAATCCCTAAATATAGCAATTTCCCACAAAAACACCAAAGAAGTCTTCTTTCATACCAATATGATCAATAAAATTCCATGGATATTACACTAGAACAATTCATCACAATAGATCTGACATTATTCTATAATATCTTAATATGTATTATTTTACTTTAGATTTCAAATTTAATATTACTAGCTTAGTGCACAAAATACTAAAACAAGTTGAAAATGAAATGAAAGAAGCTAAGAAAATAACATGTCATCCACATAATGAACACAAGATGTACCTTGGGAAAACCCAATACAGGAAAAACCTAGCTAGAAGGTGAGGACTATGCCTTTGTTCTTTTCTTCTCAGTTATGAAATGCAAATACAAAGAAAGCACACTCACTATGGAGTTTCCATGGACACTATGGATTGGATGGTTTCTACAACATCTTCTATTTCCGTTATTATGTTTAATATCCCACTCCTAGATGCTTTGCTAAACTATGGAACAATAAACAATGCAATAATAATGGAATCCCTTCCTTTAGTAGCATCCAAGTATTTAACATGGCCTAATATTCGTCTAGGGTTTGGGTTTGGTTTTTTTTATGCGTCAACTCCTAACTAGGGTTAGGGTTTTGGACCCTCTAGAATATTTTTAAAATTTCACATGTGACATGTTCCACATAGGTGAGTAATGGAACCTGATATATCACCCACTTAGTATCATGGTCAATAGGATAGGTCAAATTGTGAGATGCATAAATTCCTTATATGAACTATGATTGAGGTGATATTCATGTCGTTGGAGAGCTCTTGGTGTGTAGAGAGGCATTGAGAGGTTGCAAACGTTTTTGGCAAAGATTAACCCTCAAAATGCCATTTTATGCTTCTAATAGGATTTGAAATTCTTTGGACCCAAAATCACCAAATCATGAATTGCCACTAAAATGGCTCCTATAAGCCAACAACTCTAATTTTTCAACCCAAAAAATACCAAAATAGATGAAAAATTAGACAATTTTCCATTTTAGATCACCTAGTTTTTACTTGCAATAATTACTGATACACCATCCATTCCTAGCAGTTTAGCTAATAAGTTGGGGATGTCTAGCAAAATGCCCCTTGAATCTCTATGTGAGTACATCAATTCTCTATAAAAATGCAGGGAAGAGAGAGAAACTAAATTCCTCTTGGGCATAAAGATTATACTTGATTTAATTTTGTTGTTTTTGAAGATAAGATTAAAAATCCAATAGACAATAAAATAACAACTTTGGAAAATAAGTTGTAGGAAAATAGACTACAAGAAATGGAAAACAAATATGAGAGAGAAAATCAGACCGAGGAAGAAAAGATTGAGAACATAAAATATTAGAATGACAAATAAGATCAAAGAGCTTGAAGATAAGTTAAACTTTAATTTTTGTCTAAACAATCTTGTAACTAAATTAGATATAAAACCCATCAAAGCATAAATTAACAAACTAATAGAATGGGCACATGAATGGAATAAACGATCATCAAACCTTATCACTTTCAACTTATAGGAAGAATGAGAAGAAGACACTTAAGGGAGAGTTAATGATGAGCTGCAAAATAAATTACAAAAAGAAGCAACATTCCTCATAAAAATAGAAATGTTAGGAAAATTAACTGAACAAAAAAATACACTAATTTGAATTAAGGTAAATTCCACTGAAATAAATATGGAATATTACTTAAAAATTATGGTCTTAAAGCTTCAAAAATATTTATACATGAGGATGTCATTCCAATGGGTTAAAGTTAAATCAAGGAAGGAAGTTCAAAAGGTAAAAGAGAGTAGGAAAGAAGGAAAATCAACAATGATAAAAAAAAATGGAAAAACAATTATTAGAGATAAGAACAAAAAATGCTAACATTAAATAGGAATTCGAGAAACTTGGGATCCTTACCTCTAACTATCAAGTCTTTCCAGGGAGAAAGGGTGCCAATTTGTGTTGGATTTCTAGATAAATTGACATTATTTTGCTTGTAGAAACTTGATAACATCATGAATCTTGTATCCTTGTTATTCATAATGTATTAACTCATTGAAAATCAAGGAGAGCTCAAAGATAATCTCTCAGATCTTTTTTTTTTATCATAAAAACAATATGTTGAAATATATTAATTAATTTCATTTTTTATTTTCTTAAGCTCCTATAGAAAAAAGTAGATTTTTAGTGGACAATCATCATCATCATCATCATCTTGATTGTGATGCAATATAATTTATTAAAAATAGATCATGATTACTTTTAAAATTTTTGACATATCATGATAAAATGCCTATCCATATATCATTCCTATCAATAGCTTATTGAATAAATGCATGAAACAAGTAATAACAAGATCCAAAGAGTGGCAGATTCATTGTTCTTTTTCTTTTCTTTTGAAGTGACCTAGCGGAAGGAAGCTAAAAAAAAACCATATGGTTGTTAAAAGTTTTAGAATTCTATGAACATAAGGTACCCAAAGTAAGCCATGATAAGAAAATATCTACTTTGAAGGATCAAGGAAGAAAAAATAAGGTTGAATAATAAGGTAGGAAATATCTTAAATATATATTAATAGACTTGACTGATGAGAATTGAATTGCATGTTCGTAAAGTAGCATACATTGACAGAAAAATACAACAAACATGAAAATTGAAGTTAATCCACTATAAGAAAATAGATACTTCATGGAAATAAGGCATAACAAATAACCCTCAATAATAAGTTACCCAATGGTTTTATATAAATATGAATACACATGAGTAACGTTAATTAAATTGCATATTTAGAAAGTAGGACACATTGGCATAAATGTACAACAAACATTTGAAGGAGTGCATAGACAGAATAAGTTAACATTGTTCATCTATCCATTAGACATAATAAGAATTTAAATAATAAGTCGAAGCAACTTTGAAGTAGACAACCATCTAGAAAAGGTCTTATTTTACAAATTTGCATTGTTATAAACATGGCTTTCAATGATATTAGATTCCTAGGAACATACCTAGCGCTAAATTTGAATGACTTGAAACAAAAGGGAATTTTTAGTTGGAAGCATAGAATTGAAACATAGGAAAACTCAATTCAATATGCAAAAAAGTAATAGCCATACGTAAATTTACAAGAAATAAAGTATGTTAGAAGTTCCATGTGCAAATTACTAGAAAACATACCATAATCTAGAAAACATGTTGTTGAAGAAACTCACAATCATATGAACATTCCAAATTTCTAGTGTTCTAATAAGAATAACAATCATGTTTAAGAAAAAGGTTGAGGGGGGATTGCAATTAAAAGTTAGTTAAGAAGAATAGTTCTACATAACCGAACTAGCCAGGTGCCAAAAGTAGGTGGAAGTATAAGAGAACCAATATATTTATGTTGAACATCTTCCTAGATAACCACACAATTATAAAATTCACAAGCATCTAACTTCAAATTAGACAAATTAGTTGTCCACAAGTGAAACTTTGGGGTCTAGAAAGAATTGTTGCAATGTTGTTGTTTCTATAGTACTATGATGTAGTAGAACAATTTTCACACTTTTAGGATGAGACATAGGGGGCAATATTAATAATTCTGACCAAACATCAACTAAGGCACGCAAGTTATATATATATATATATATATATATATATATATATATATATATATATATATAGGTGAAATCATGAAGATGGGTGTCTATTTTGCTTGTTTTATGAGAAAACAAACTGTATTTTCACAATTTATTCAACTTCCGACATACAAAAGTGTTTTTTTTGTTTAGAATTTCACTTTACAGTAAAAACAAAACTTGTGAGGAATTTTGTTAGCTTTCCAATGACTATTTTGCAATTTTTTTTTATCAAGATTTGATATGTCAATTTGACAATTGTTTAACAATATGTTCCTTAAACATGAAAGGAATGATAATGAGTTATTTTTTCCTGCAACAATGTATCTATTATTAAACTTATGTTTTTAACAAACAAAATATACTGCCACAATCTATAGAGACTCTATTTTATTATAACTATAATTTTGGATCTAACGGATGAATATTATAATTTCTAGAATTTTTTTAAGTTGACCAAGTTGAAAAAATTTCAGATTTTAGACACATGTTTTCCTCCACCTTGTATCTATCTTAATTTTTACTTAAAAATAAAATCTAAAAATACTCTTTTGAAAATAACAGTTTAAGGATTATGAATATATTTTTTTCTAAATTTTTGACTGTGTATTTTTAGAGATACAAATATTTCATTTCATTGAATCATAATGTCTGCTGAAAATATTATGCAGTGATGTTTTAAAATAAATAAATAAAATTAGATAAAAATAATGAAAATGAAAACAAATTATAGGAATTGAAAGTAGATTCAATTTTGCAAATGCTGGTGTCATTTGCAAAACCAAATTCTGAGTATTTGCAGAAGTCCACAACCTCCAAAGTTCAGGTAAGCTTGGGGCAATTCTTTGGTTTCTGTATACAGTCCCAATTTCTAGTTTTCGGCCGAAAGACTAAATTCTAACGGAAAGCGTTAAAACTAAACGGTTTCCACGGTTTTTGGCCGAAAAAACCTTGTTTCGGCCAAAAGATGGTTGAGCAAATTTCGTCGCTCGGAAAAAATGAAAAGACACGTCGTATCGTTTCATTTCACTCCAAATCGTATAAATACTCTTTAGACCGAACACATTTAACACAATTCAACGCTTGTTTGATGTTTTTCTATAGCACCTAAACAAAGTTTTGAATCATCTTTTTGGTTTTTGTTGAATAAGGTAATTGATGTTTGTTCAAGTTTTTATTGGAATAACAATTTATATGTTGAAATATAAATGTTGAGAATTTTTTCAAGGTGAAGTCTTTGTTGAACATATTTTTTACAGATAACTATAAAAGTCATGGGAAACAAAAGTTTGTGCAAGAGAAAATTTGATCGCACTCGAGATGATACTCTCCATAACGAACAAAGGAAAGAGCATTATTGGAGAAAGAAACAAGAACGTGCAAATATTGAAGAAAGAAACGATGATAATGTAAATAGAGATTTTCAACAAGAAGAAGTCCATCCAGGTATGCATTCACATATTGTCTATATTAAAAGTATAGAATTCAAATTTAAAATATTATTTAATATAATTGATTGTAATTTTACAATTTGATGTTTTTTCAAAAAACATAAATAGATTTGTCTCATAATATCGAAGAAGACGTTGAAACCAAAATTGAAGAAGAAGACGTTGAAACCAAAATTGAAGTAGAAGACGAATCACCTATAGGTATGTACATAAATTTAGATAATACAAGATGAACACTTGTATATATAGTTTAGTGAATTTATGTTTGGGTTTTGTTTTTTAATATAAACTTTAAATTGAAATATACAGGAGAATCTATCAACATTGATGATGAAATATTAGAAAATGTTGATACTGACAATTTTGGGAAGAAAAAAGCTAAGCATTATATAAGATATCGAACTAAGAATATGTATAATAATTTTTTCAAAGATGAATTAATAACAGTACGAGCTCAACTTTTACTCTGTCTAATAAAGTCAAGAAAGTTAAAAGAAGCTACATCATTATTCGGTATTCAAAAGTCGACAAAAGATACAAAGGTGAAACAGGATGTCTTTGACAATATAACTAGTGTATTAAAAGCTTTTGGAAAATATTGAAAAAAAAATGTATGTGTTGCACGTAGAGCGATACAAACAACAATTGTTTCATCTAGCAATATAAAATATCGTTTGACACGACACATGGCAAAAACGATGGGAACGTCAAGAAAAACATCGCACAAACATAGAAAATTTTGATTGCAAATAGATGCAAATGATGAACTGGCTTGTTGGACAGTGATTTCTAGACAACCCTACAAAGATAGACTTGCAAAAAATGTTAAATAATTGGCCCGTAATTGTTGGTTGGAAGAATCGCGTGTTTCACCACATACATGGGATATGTTGCGACAAAGAATAGCACGGAAACAATATGAAGAACATCCAAAAAATATATCGCCAATGACACAAATAGAATTGTTCAATAAGTTCAAACAAGAGCACAAAGAAGTTAAAATTTTCATCAATACATTTGTGCAACAAAAACCATGGTTTTGTTAGACCCATCACTGTTCATGACACTTGTTGTTGTCGTTATCATGTGTAATTTGAGTTGTATTACGACGCTTTTTTTTTATTTTTGTAAAAAGTTATGGCCAATTTCACCTCCTCCTTCCACATTACGTGCTTTTATATCTGAAATTCTATATGAAAGAGAAGGTGATGATTTATTTTACAAAAAAAATGTGTTGGTGGAAAGAAATGTGATCGTTGTGGAAATCTAAGTTTGTTTCACTCAAAGTATCATATTTATATGAATGATCAATCATTTTCTAATATAACAGTCAATTGGAAGAGATATGAATATATCAACATCATAGCTACACATTCTTCAAATGTTATCTCCAAAAGGATTGATTTGATAGTAGATAAAATCTGTGTGATAGATTTTTTGAAGAAGTTTGAGGAAGAAATTTATAAATACACCAAGCATTCACATAGAGCTCGATGGAAAGACCTACAATTCAAACAATCCCATGAAGTGTTTCCACTAGGGACAATTTTGTCTGTAGTTGATTTTGCAGAGAATTACACATTCGTTGCACAAAAAGAAATAAAGAGTGAATATTATCATTCTGATCAAGTCACGATATTTGTCCACGTTCTATATAGACATGTTCAACAAAGTCTTGATAAAATAGAAAGCACCAACGAAAATCGACATGTTATTAAAGAATATCACTTTTATATAAGTGATGATCGAGCACACGACACACATTATGTACAACATTGTTTTGATATATTTTATGATTCATTGAAAGAACATGAAATCAAATTCGATTGACATTGGATATGGTCACATGGGTGTGTAGGTCAATTCAAATATTCACGATCATTCTATTGGTTATGTTGTCTTCATAAAAAATCAAACATTACACATTGTTGGAATTTTTTTGATACTGGTCATGGTAAAGGAGAGCACGACGGTGTAGGGGCATGTGTAAAACGAGCACTTTGAAGGTATCAGATGAACCCTCATGCCGATCGATTTGAATCTGCTGAACAAGTTGTTGAATGGTGCAAAATGGCGCTAAGCCATGAATATAATCCGTCAGGGGATGTGCGCAGTTGAATCTATATATACATGTGTTACACATGTACACAAGATATTTTTATTTGAACGTGTTCAAATTTGTATTCAATCTTCAATCATTTTCTTGAGAGATTTCAAGTTAACAAGTTCTTGTCTTGTGAAGGTTTTTTTGGTATGTTGGAATCCAAGATGTAAATATATCAATCCCATATGACGCCAGTACAATACATGGGACATGAAAAATACATTCAGTTAAAACATATCGTTATCAAAATGTGTTTTCATTTAATACAAGAAATGAGTCTTGTTTTTGTTCAGTTTGCATAGAGGACACAAAATCCATAGATATTTGCGAAAACGAAAATGCAGAATATGTTAAAGATTGGAGACATACCGAACTTAATGTAAAAGGGAAAATACCACTTGCAATATCAGAGGAGATGGAATCAAATGAAACTATAGTGTCATTTGATGGCGATAGAGTTTCTGATCTTGTTAGAGAAGGTAATTTTTATGTTTAAATTTTTTCAAATAACTTGTAGATGTACTTGTGTGATAATATAACACAAACTATTTGTTGTCCAATATATCCAATTATTTGTAGGAGATGTCTTTGCCATGGTTGCACCTGTAGACAACACTGAAAACATGAAGTATTATTTGATGCGATGCACAGAACAAAAGATGAGGTGATTATAAGTTTTTGATGATAATGGTTTTATATATGAAAGATGATCCATTGTATTGAAAGGATTTTTTTTTCAAGAAACCCATCAAACCGATACTCATGTTCACTTTCAAGACTACCAGTCAGATGTCATAAGTTGTCAATATAGTCATTTGGTATGTGCAACGCGCATAAAGTTAATAGAAGTTCAATCAAGAAAAAAAACAAAAGTTAGAAAATGGAAAATGTCCAAAGTCGATCATGAACGAATAATTGAAGATGGAATACCATTACGATTTCTTTAAAAAAGTGACACATGTACATTCCAGAATTTATATTTTGCATTGAAAGTACACGTATTTATGAATATCTAGGATTCTAGAATCATTTCCATTTTAGTTTACTTTCATGGTCCATTCAATTAAGAAAAGTTATATTTTTGATGAATTAAATAAAGTTTACCAAGCCTTATTTACAATTTCAGGGAAGAACCTATAGATTGTATCTAGGGAACCTAAATTGACCTATGCTTTGGATGATTATACTTTAATCCTACAAATTATCCAAATCATATACACAAATACTTTAATGCATGTAACCAATTTACTACATAGAGGATAAATGCGTTCATTATTTGCAATTTGATTGTTCAATGTTTTTTCATATGAAAATAATAGCTTCATATCAAAACAAGGACCCATTTCCATGTCATTATAAGGGACTATTGATGGCTTAGAAAAACTTTAAATTCTGATAAATTTTAATATCAATATAAATTTTAATGAAGATCGCTTACTTATATTAAATTTGATGACTTGTTTTGACTATTTTCAACCATATTTCCAAATCAAACAATATTTAAATTATCAGTGAGAAACTATAATTTTTATTTCACATTTTCTTGAATATTTCATTATGAAATTTCATAAGAAACTATGAAATTTGATAATTTTTTTTGAAATCAAGAAAATAGTATATTGAAATTATTTCATCCAATATTTTATATAAATAAACATAGTGCAAATAAAATCAAGACAAGACAAAATATTACATGAGTGATCTCAATATCTCTTCTATCTCTTCTTGTGTTTTTCTTAGCTATTGTTATCATCTTTGTAGATTTCTCATAGTTGTTCGTATGAGAAAGAAGGTGAATTCAAAGACCATTAAAACCTTTCATTGAGATGTTCATGTAAATTGAGATTTTTATGTAAATGTGAGACCATGTCTCTCTGAAAACATCGAAATGATAAAGACCATGTAAATGTCCTAGGTTCAAATTCAAGTGTGTGTAGAGCCCGTTGTGTGTGCATCTCTTACTTTGTAATATTTATATTGACTTTCTTCATTCTTCCATTTGTTCAAGTGATTCTTTCTTTCTATGTCTTCTAACCCATTGTTACACTAATTTTCTTAGTTCTTTCTTTTTTTTTTCACGCGAAAAGAACAGTTTCATTGTTACATATGGATCTAGAAAGTTATGATAAAAAAATATCTGTAGTCTTTCCTTCCTTCCACATTTTTACATTGTAGTAATGCTATAAAAATTCATCTAGTGTCATATACAAAATTATTCAAAAAATGGACATCTGTAAAGACCCAAGCTAGAAAATGTAAAAAAAATGTGTATATACAACAATTCCATCAACAATTTCTTCATAAAAGAGCCAGCCAAAATTTCCTTTGAGTACCTTTTTGGAGAGGTTGTCTGCTACTTTGTTGAACTGTCTATGTACGTGCATAAATTTGATAGATTCAAATCTATTATTTAAGCTTATGATATTTTCTGCTACTTTGTTGAACTGTCTATGTACATGCATAAATTTGATAGATTCAAATATGTTATTTAAGCTTTTGATCTTGTCTTTCCATTTGTTGAGATATATCAAGTTCAGGTTGGATTTGGAATTTATCCAATCGATAGTGACCTTGGAATCTCCCACAACCATCAATTTATTTATGGAAAAGTAGGAAAGGAGTAATAATAATCCCCATAGGCCCAATATTTCATCTTTATGTTGAATTTTATCAGTCCCCATAGGCCCAAGAACAGTCCATAATGAAATATGTTGAGTTTTATCATATGTTTTTGAATAGTCCACAGTGAACATAAAAGGAAAAATTTAAATTAATACATAGTACAATAATCCCAAGAGTTCATCTTTATGTGGAATTTTATCAATCCCCATAGGCCCAAGAACAATCCACAATGAAATATGTTGATTTTTATCAATATGTTTTTGAACAGTCCACAGTGAACAGAAAAGAAAGTATTTAAATTAATACATAGTAGGATAGGCCCAAGAGTTCAGATTTATGTTGAATTTTATCAGTCCACAATGAAATATGTTGAATTTTATCAGTCCCCATAGGCCCAAGAACAGGCCAAAATGAAATATGTTGAATTTTATCATGTGTGTTTGAACAGTCCAGAGTGAACATAAAAGGAAGAATTTAAAATAATATATAGTATGATAGGCCCAAGAGTTCAGCTTTATGTTGAATTTTATCAATCCACAATGAAATATGTTGAATTTTATCAGTCCCCATAGGCCCAAGAACTATCCACAATGAAATATGTTGAATTTTATCATGTGTTTTTGAACCGTCCACAGTGAACATAAAAGAAAGAATTTAAATTAATACATAGTAGGATAGGCCCAAGAGTTCAACTTTATGTTGAATTTTATCATTCCACAATGAAATATGTTGAATTTTATCAGTCCCCATAGGCCCAAGAACAATCCACAATGAAATATGTTGAATTTTATATGTGTTTTTGAACAGTCCATAGTGAACAGAAAAGGAAACATTTAAATTAATACATAGTAGGATAGGCCCAAGAACAGTCCACAATGAAATATGTTGAATTTTATTAGTCCCCATAGGCCCAAGAACAGTCCACAGTGAAATATGTTGAATTTTATCATGTATTTTTGAACAGTCCACAGTGAACATAAATGAAGCATTTAAATTAATACATAGTAGAAAAGTATTTAAGAGTTTGATGCTTAATTTAATGCATTGTAAAAATGAGAATATACAAAACATTAGTTCAAAATTAACAACTTTGCCAATTTTTTCCGTCAACTTAGTGCAGACACCTTTGAGCATTGGTCAGACCACCACAATCTATCAAGCCAAGTCTTGAACCAAACCAAAACAAAGCTATTCTTACATTAGTAATGGTGTTTAACATATTAACAACAAAGCAATTTTATTTCAAAATTGACATAGTAAAGATAGAGACTGTCATCATTTTAATTTCATAGAGATCTCTATTGGTGAAATGGAAATGCCACAAGCCTACCATTTATGGAACATAAATAATGGTACAATGAAAAAATGGAGAAAACACAAAATTAATGTCCTATAAAAACAAAAGTTTTAATATGAAAAGCATGTTTATGTTATATAGTTAGCTGAAAGAAGAAAATCAATATTACTAAAATAAGAATATATAAGCTTCATAGTGAAATTCTCATTGAAAAAATCCTATAAAACAATATAAAACAGTATCGTAAAACATAAATTAACCTTTTGAGAAATCAAATATGAGACAATAAATTGATATTTGGAATTCCATATATATATATATATATATATATAATCAAAGTCTGAATAGTTACATTGTCAAATATATAATCAAAGTCTGAATAGTTACATTGTCAAATATATAGGTTTCACATCCATTTTAGGATGATAACAAAAACTAAGACATTTAACTCCAAAATTTTGGACTCTAAGCCATCGCTTTAAGATAGATCACTTCATACCTGCAATTCAAACCTGCAAAAAAAACAAAATTCAAAAATTAAAAATTTACATTTCAAACATGCGAAATAAAACAGAATTAAAAAATTGCAATTAAAAAAAATTTGACATACATACCAAAAGAGTTAAGTCTCATCCTCCAACATACTCTTTCCCACCAAATATAATGTAAACATATTTTTCACCAAATATAATTTAGACATTTGTAACAATAAAAAACAATAATAAAAAATAATAACACATATTAGCATATATACTTTAACTAAATATTAAATAAACAATAAGAAATAACAACATACCCAACCACAGTTAAACAGATTTAATATAGTTACTCTCCACATTAATCATACATGATTTAAACAATTTGTAAAATCTTATCTAAAATCTTAAAAAAAATTAAAGAGAAAAATTGTGTTCTTGGTAACAAAAAAAATTGTGTTCAGAGTTAGAGTTAGATAATAATCTGAAAATAAATATAGAATTGTGTATGAATAAAGTTCACAAATCTCCACATTAAGTCATTCTTCCAATGAAATACTTATCTCCTTGTGGATAAAGTCCCAAATTCTTCAGGTGAAATTCTCATCCCAGGTGATGTTATTTGATCTTATTTACTCAGCAATAAAATACTAATCTTCTCAGCAATAAAATACTTCTCTCCTTTTATGCAGTGGTCATATAATCAAATTCCATAATTCCCTTTAAAATTAAAGGACTCATAAATCTCCATATTAAGCCATTCTTTCAAAAACTACTTATATCTATGAAAGTTCACAAATCTCCCTTTTAAAAACCATTCTTCCGGAAAATAATTATCTCCTCTTTCTACAATGGAATAGATGTTGTCATATAATTTTTCATGTACATGAAGAAAACACAAATCTGCACATGTATATTAAGTCATTCTTCAAAAAACATTTAAATCTTTCATCTTTGGGATGTATTCATATTACATATAATCAAATGTTCTTTGAAATAATGTGTGAGCTAGCTCACATATACATATGCATAGTTTATTTGTAAATCTACTTGAATGTTGGTTTTTGTGGTTAGTAAGAGTTTGAAAATACCTCGGCAAGAAGGAATTCACTTCGTTGTATGTAGAAAACACAAATTTCCATAGTATGCCATTCTTGGACAAGAAAGCAAGGAATGCAATCAAAGAAAATTTAGAAACTTTCCCTTTTCTGATGTGGGATAGAGTCTATTATCAAATAATCAAATGTTCAAGTTCAAATTTAGGTCTTCATTGTGATCTAAAATTAAATAAGTTTGAATGTACACCATTTAAGACAACGATAATCTTATATAGGGGTTCTATATATTTCAAAATAATTGATCAAAGCGTTGAATAGGAACTTGGTTAAACTAAAAATTCCAAAAAACAAAAAATTGATAAAAGTTAAAAACATACATTTATGAATCATCCCGAATGGATGCATCCCTCCCAAATATGGGTGCTTCCTCCGCTTCCTCCTCAATCCCAATCTCCATCTCAAGCACACTCTCAGGTACTCTCTTCTCCACATTACCCTATATAACACATTTCAAATTTGAAAATTCAAAAATTAAATTTTAATGATTATAACACATTAAATTTAAATGATTTTAACACATTAAATGATACATATGAACTCCCACCCTCTTCAAACTTTCCCAATGAGAATTGAGACAAGCCTCCCCAAGTAGTAGGAGATGGAATAGGAATCTGTGAACAACACAACTAAGAACTAAATCTAGGATTCAATGTGTTCACATTTATACAAAATTATAAATGTTGTTGATCTCTTATTCAAAATATTTGTAACGA